>CATIWR010307527.1:0-25362 GCA_949677035.1 Omphalea diandra | reverse complement strand
TTTACATTTGTTAGGTGTGAGCAATAAACACCAGATTGTAAGGTTTTGTGTTAGCCTACCAAAATACTCTAAGAAAGGTTTTAGTGTTAGCCTGCTAAAACACTTGAGTAAGGTTTTGTGTTAGCCTAAAAAACACTTTATTGTAAGGTTGTGTGTTAGCCATTAAAACACAAGTTGTAGTAAGTTGGGTGTGAGCTTGAAAACACCATTGACTTAGTAAAATACCCAATTGAGTGATTTGGGAGTGGATGTAGGGATTGTTTTGCCCGAACCACTATAAAACCTTTGTGTCCTTACTATCATTTCTTCTTCTCTTTATCTTTATTTTTAAATTTGTATACACCAATTTAACCCCCCTTCTTGGTGCATAGGGACAACAAAATCATTCCATACATGTATACCAAGCATATTAAGAATTTTGAAATAGGGAAAATGAAAGATAAAGCTTGCTACAAGCTTAATACATTGTAGCCTTAAAGCTCTAGACAAATTTTGCGGCTACTTGATGCATGGGTATGTGTAAGATTTAGGGCATGGATTGATTTCAAGTATTTGGGGCTGAGATTGACGAAGGGATTTGGGGTAGTGTTCTTCAGGGACTCAAGATTTCAAGGATTTAGGGCTGAGATTTGATTTGAGGTTGAGATCTTAATTTGCGACAGTGTTGATTTAGGGTTGAGATTGACGAAGACGACACTATTCTTCATCTTTACATTTGGAATTTTTGGGGTTCTTTATGATTTCTTCATCGGCCACCCCTTCATTTGCAGTTTCTTCATATCTCCATTTGGGATTTAGTGTTTCAAGTGATTTTGGTTTGATGAAAAACTAGTTTTGGTTTGATGGAGAGGATAAGGATGTTCATCTCAAACAACAGTCTACATATTATTTTAGGTTCTTCTCAAACAACAGTCTTTAGGGTTAGTTTAATTATTATTATTATATTATATATATATTTAATATATTATTTACATAAATTTATATTATATTTGTTGTATTATAATAATTACTATAATAAATATATTGTACAATTTATATATTTATTTATTATTACTTTATGTATTGATAAATTAATTTAATTATTAAATAGATTTACTACATTAAATATTTTATTTACATAAATTTATATTATATTTTATATATTAAATTAACTAATATATGAAATACATCATACAATTTATATAATATACTTATTATAATATGACTAATTGCCATAAATTTATATTATATTTATTTTACAATTATACTTATAATATGCTATATTTAAAATATAATAATGTAATCATATACTTATAATTATATTTAATTATATGATTATAATATATTTAAATAAATATAATTATAATCATATTAAAAAATTTTAAATATATTATAATCATATAATTAAATATAATTATAAGTATATAATTATATATTATAATATTATTATAATACCATTAAAATATCATCATATATGAATTATATATTATAATATTATTATAATACCATTAAAATACCATCATATATTAATTATATTCAATATTATTATATGTATCCATATTGCATATTATTATTATTTAATACTAAATAATAATGATATTTTTATAATTTATTATTTTATATTAGCAACCACATAAACGTGGTCGCTAACAGTAACACAGAAAATCATTGCCAATAATTTAGCGATCACAGCCACGTGATCACCAATTTTCCTATCATTAGGAGTTTAGCGACCATATAAATGTGATCGCTAAAGTTGAAAACATTTATCTCAGCTAGCAACCACTATGAGAGTGGTCACTAACTTAAATGATTCTTTCTCAACTTTATTGGCTAGTTTAGAAGTTTCTTTTTCAACTTTAGCGACCACGTGGAATGTGGTCACTAAGTTTGATATTGATAAAACGTAATCGCTAAATTTGCATCCATTTATTTTTTTATATTAATATTAAGTACATATAATTATATAAAATTTAATTCTATAATTATAAAAGCATTTTTTCAATATAATTAAAATATTAGAATTATATTTTATTTATTTTATAATAATGTTATAATATATAATTATATATTAATTATGTTATAATATATTTATTTAATTATAATTATATAATTAAATATAATTTTATAAATAATAACATATTTAGTTAGTTATAAGTATAATTATATTTTAATTAAACTATACAATTATTTTAATTAAATTATTAAATTATATTTTAATTATTTAATTTTGTATTTAATTATATCATTATGTAATTAATTAAAAAACATATTTTCAATATAATTATATAAAATGAAATTATAAAATATTAGTATATTTGAATATATTTAATATATAATTATATATTTATGTTTGAAGTATATAACAATATTATAATAAAAGATCATATTTTATTTATTTTGTGTTAGATTAATATATAATTATATTAATATATTTATTATATAATTATATATAAGCTCTATTGTAATATATAATTATAAAATAATATTTTAATTATGTTATAGTTCATAATTATATAATTATGTTTTAATTATATCATATTATATAACAATATAATTATATTTTAATTATATAATATATGAAGTGCATCAAATTTAGCTACCACATTGTTAGGTGGAAGCTAAACTTGTGTCATTTCATCAAAGTTTGCTACCACTTTGTCATGTGGTCGCTAAATTTGATGCTTTATCAAATTTAGCTACCATGTTGCTTGTGGTAACTAAATAGATGCATGCAAACACATTTAGCGAGCACTAAATGTCATTGCTATTTAGAGACCACATTTTGTGTTTTCTAAATCATAGCTCCTGTTAGTGTAAACTTATGGCATTGAAAATAGCGAACACATAATTGTGATTGCTAAATAGCTTCCACTTTGTGGTCTCAAAGCGATAGCTAATTCACCCATTTTTTTCCCTCCACATTTAGAGATGATTTATAGACCACTTATTATGGTCATTATATCTTTTCCAATTTATGGTCTCTATATAATTGCAAAATGATAGCAAATTTTATTTTTTCTAACTCAACTCTAACTTGTAGTAGAATGGTCGCTAAGTGATAGCTAAATAGAGATCACTTTCAAGTGGCAGCTAAATTTGGTCACTAAATTAGCATTTTTTTGTACTAAAATTTATGGAAAGATTCAAGAATGTATGCTACAGATCCTTATTATTGCAATTCATTCAAATTAGATTTTTTGTTTGTTCAATTCGCAAGGCATTAAGGAAACTGATTTTAAAGGTACACGATTAAGTACATAGACTGTTATTCATAAAGCATCACCCCAATATTATACTAGAAGAGTAGCTTGATCCATCATAGACCTAATCATTCTTGTAAGGTTCTATTCCTTCTCTCAGTAACACTGTTTTGTTATGGAGTTCTTGGAGTTGTTAATTGCCTCATAATACCCCTTGCTTGACACAATTCTTTGAACTAGTCAAATATATACTCTCTCTCCCAACCCATCCTTTAAACTTTCACTTTCTTGTCTAGTTAATTCTTAACCTCATTTAAATATTTTTTAAAGCAATCTAATGCTTTAGATTTATGGGAGATTAAATAAACATGACCATATTGAGTGTAGTCATAGATAAAAGTAATAAAGTATGAGGTATATGTCTTACTTTTACATTCATTAGCCACAAATGTCAGAGTTTATAAGTTATAAAGGAAAATCAGCTCTTGTGCCTTTTCTAAATGGTTTTTTGGTAGCCCTCCCTTATAGACAAAATTCACAAGTAGGTGACATATATTTTGTATTTGATCCCAACAAACCATAACGATCTAGTCTATTTAGTCTATCTTGCCTAATATGTCCTAATCTAGCATGCCATAAACAAGCATCCATATCATTATTCCTAAATTCAGTAAATAAGGAAAAAACAAACATCACACTTACTATTACAATAGTTAGTGTTCAACACCATAAAACTATTAACAATATTACCACGACCATAGTACTTAGTACCATTAGAAATCCTTGCACAATCATCATGAAAATACAAACCATATCCAAGTTTTAATAAAGTAATAATAGAGAACAAATTTCGTCGAATGTCGGGAGTATAAAGGAAATCATGCAGGTATAAGGTCCGACCATCTTGCAAATCTAATTTGCACATGCCAATGCCTATTACTTTAACTCTTGCATTGTTACTTACATAAATCCACTTTGTTCCTTTGGAATTCGATAAAATTCCATAAATTCATTTTTGTTTCTAGCTATATGGTTCGTGGCTCATGATTATATAGTCTACATTAGATGAGATTCAATGAGCAAAACAATATTAGAAACAAAAATTTTGGAAAACATAAGTTCTATTTGAGGTAGTCAGATGGGATAATACCTTAAGGTCAGTCCACTCATAAGCAAAATGACCAAAGTTTGCGACAATTTTAACAAGTCACTTTAGTCTTTTTTTTTCCCATTGTGCTTTCCTTTTAGCATTTGTGTTATTTGTTTCCTTTTATTTGGCCCGAACTAGTATCATGCACCTTACCCTTGCCCTTCTAGTTTTTGTTAAATCTTTTGCACTTTTGCCCAAAAGTTTGCTTAGAACTAAACTCAGCTACATAAGCTTGAGCATCAGGTTTAGTTACCTTAAGGTGTTCATCCTCAAGTTTCAAATGGTGCACAATGTCACCAAAGGCCCTAATGTTCTCATTAGAAGTCATGTTCACTTTCATCTGCTTCCAACTATTAGGCAGAGATCATATGACAACTTGAACTTATTGTTCATCTGTGAGGTTATATCCAACTAACTTCAATTCCACGATCATATTTGACATTTCCCTTAAAAGTTGTTTCATCAACTTGTTAAGGACATTTTTATAGGTGTCAAATTTGATAGTTAGTTGCCTAAGTTTGGAGATAAAATTTCATCCAAACTTCTCTCACAGAGTGACCCACATGGTATTAGCAGTAGGATATTACTAATACTCATACATAAGATCATTATTCATGGAACTGATCAAGATCTTTCTTACAATGGAATCCTTTTTCTTCCATGTAGTATAAGTAGCCATGTCGTACCTATACTGCGCATGATCGACATTGACCTCATTAGCTTTGGGCTCATTTATAACATTATTGATGGCCTCTAAACTCTATTGCTCATCATGGACATAATACATTTTTAAAAGCCAAATGTTATAATAGTTACCATTGAGTTTTTTTTCTTTATTGAGTATAACTATGATGTTCTTTAAAGCCATACTTAGTCATAAAACTATAAAAAGACATTTTAAATGGAACATCAGTTTTTTATGTCAATATACATATTACTTAGTTACAATTTCAAATTAAGTTATGAAATTTTTTCATATAAATTAGAATTGAAAGTTCATTATGTTCCCAATCATCATTAATATTCAAATGTTAAATTTTCTTTTAACTTTAATTTAAATCGTTTCATTATTATTCTAGATGAGAATTCACTTGAATCCTGCCAATCTTAAAATGCTCATATTATGAAGTAAGTTAAACAAAATGATAAAGATATCCAACAAGTTCAATACAATGTGAAAGAATATATAAACATAACTAATATAGTGTAGATGACAAAAACTAATATATATCAAGTGCATTTATATATAATCTTTTAAGGGATAAAATCTTCTACCTTCTCTCTATCCATAATAGTTGGAACCAACTTCTTAAGCCAAGAGAAATTTAGGATGGGTTACTTAGACGTCCTAAGATTGGGACTAAAAATTAGAGAAAAAGACTTGTTTAAATTCTTCCAAGTGTATTCATTTAAAAATAAGTAAACTAAAGTCTCATAGATGTTAGTTTTCCTTTTTAACATATGTAAATGGTCATTAGGTCCTGTCCAAAAGTCTTCATCGAAATTCCTTAACCAAAAGCTTTCAAGCTTTTCTTTAAGATCATTAGGTAAAGTCACATGTGAAGCTTGATGCTTTTCCTTATTCCTCATCATATGACCTTTGTGAGTTATCTCTTAAAGCATGCTTTTGGACTAGGTTGTTCAAACCTAAGTCAAGATTCTCTTTTGATCTTGACAATATAGATTGAACGGTTCTAGTATCAATTTTAAGTGTTGATCTTGCAGATATTAAGTTAGAATCTCATTAGAAGTTGAATAGAAGTGATTAAAAGCAAAAAACTCAAAGTATGGAAATCTGTCTCCGAAAGTCTCGATCGCAAATTTTGGTAAAAACTGTGAATTTTGAAAAGTATTATTGAGATTCAAAAGTCACAATCGCAAATTTTGGTAGAGGTCATGACCAATAGAAAAATAGGAAGCCAAAACTCCAATTTGATTTGTGGTAGGGTTAATGGCTTGGTAGCGATCGCCACCTTAGTAGAGATCATAAATTTTAGTAGCGAACACTGCTTTTGAGATCCGTTAGAAAGATCTAACAATTAGTTTTTTAAAGAACCAATGTCAAACTGTCATGTGTCACTAACCGTTAGACAGTCTGAAATAGAGACTATGAATTTTTGTCTCAATTATGAATTTTGTGTAACAAACATTAAATGCAAGAGATTTGGCAATAGTTTTATTTGTAACGTCTTTTTGGTGATTGTAGCCTATAAATACACCATCAAGTGGACTTGAATACAAAAGGATAACCATTAATTATGCCAAAACTCTTACAAAGTTAATTCTCACAATTTTAACTGTTTATTTCTTTGTACATGATTTGGCGTGAGCTTTAAACACCTTAGGTTTAGGTTTATGAGTGAACCTTAGAAAACTCTTATAAAGGTTTAAGTGTTAGCCTTGGTAAAACACTTATGTAAGGTTTGAGTGTCAGCTTGTAAAACACTAGTGATTTAGTGAAACACTCAATTTGTAAATTGAGTAGTGAATGTAGGGTTGGTTAATGCCCGAACCATTATAAATCTCTTGTCTTTATTCTTCTTCTACTTTTTCTTTAATCTTTTAATTGTATGCTCCAATATTCAAAATTTCCACCAATTCAACTCCCTATTCTTGGTGCACAAGGGCCAAAATTGGTATTAAAGTTAAGTCTCAATTTAAGTCTTAATTGTGTGAGAAAAAATCAATGACACAAGAAGGAATCCATTCTCACCTTAATCCCCACTTTGATGGCAATGATTATACTTTTCAGAAGCATAAAATGGAGATCTATCTTGATAGTGATCTCATCAACTTATGGGATTATATACTTAAAGAGTGGAAGCCTCCAACAAAGATGGTTGAAGGAGTAAAGATGACAATTATAAAAGAAGAATGGAGTGAAGCACATAAAAAGCAAATGAGAGGAACAAAAAGGCAATAGTTATTCTCCTAAGCTCCATGTTAAGAGAAGAAACTAGGAGAGTTCAACATTGCCAAATAGCACATGCCATATGGTAAACACTAGAAAACTATCATGAGGGCACAACTCTTATGAAATCAAGTAGGTTGGAGATATATGTAACAGAGTGGGAGCTCTTCATAATGAAAGCATCACTGGTATGACAAATAAACTCTTTTCTATTGTCATAAACATGAAGAAGTTTAGAAGAATTCTTACCAACTACGAGGTAAATTCAAAAATCCTTAAATCCTTTCCATTAGATACATTTGGTGCAAGAGTATGTAGCATTTAAGAGTCCAATCCAAAGATTGAAAAGGTGCCAACCGATGCTCTCATTGGTAATCTTCTCACTTATGAGATAGCTTTCAAAAAGGATGAAGAGATGAAAAAGGTAAGAGGACAAGAAGATAAATAGGAGAAGAAAGCTCTCACCTTCAAAGCTCAAGAAAATGATTCAAGCTCAAGTGACTTAAATGAACATGACAAAGAAGAAAAAGAGTTTGCTAAAATATCAAGAAGGACTAAGAAGTTGATAAAAAGGAGAAGAGAAAGAAGAATTCAATTCAATCATCTTCCTATTACCACAAGGAAAAGAATAAGAGCTTCAATACTATTTGGGATAATGATTCAAGTGATGAAAAAGATGACAAAGTTGCAAACTTTTGCTTCATGGCTCAAAAAGGCTCCTCTAACGAGGTAAGTATTCTCCACACTCTTGTGATGAATATGATGCATTTGATGATGTGGATAATAAGCTTCTTAAAGCTTTAACCATAAGATATGAAAAGTATAAGTCTCAAATGAAAAATTATAAGAAAAAGTGTTCAAAACTTGAGGATGAATTTAAAGGTTTAAATGAACTTGTAAGTGAATTGAGAACTTCTAATGAGGAACTCAAGAAATCTTTAGAAAATCTTTCCAAAACTTCATCCACTTTTGATTCTTTAAGAAAAGAAAATGACACTTGAAAAGATGAAGTAATTAAGCTTAGGAATTCCATTTTAAGATTTCATAAAGGGAAAAAAGTTTTAGATACTCTCATTGTATCTTAAAGACCACCCTTAGTGAGACATAGTTTAGACTTTAATCGAGCTTCCTCATCTATATCTTCTCCTCTTACATTTATTAGAGCTTCTACACTTCCAACTTCTAGTATTGAGGCTGTTGGAAAGAAAAGTGCTCCTAACACTAAACCACCCAAGCTCAAGGGCAAAGGGAAGGCTCCCTAAGGCTCAAGAGCTAAGCCTAAGAAACCTAACTATATATTTTTGTACACAAAGAGGCATGCTCAAACACACACATAAAAACCTCCCTTCTACTCCTCACTCATCCACTTGGATACATTTACAAAACCACAATGTGAGAAGGTCTCCTACTCATAACAAGGTTGCTCATAGGAGAAAGACTTACAAGTCTAAACTCCAATGTCATTATTGCATGAGATATAGGTACATCAATGTCTTTTGCCACATTAAGAAGACATACCTCAAATTGGAGGACCCTTCCAAGATTAAGACTCAAGGACCCAATTATGTTTGGGTACCAAAGCAAAGTGTTTGATATTGTAGGATGGGGACTCCACTAAATTCTCATCATAGAAAATCTAAAGGTGATTGAAGATTACTAATGAAGAAGGGATAAACTTTCAAAATGCTTATTTGGTATCAAGCCATTGATGTTAAACTTGTAATGTATTCCTTATCCCTGATGTTTTTAACTTGATGAATTTATGCATATGTTGAATTAATAAATTCATTTTGCATTTGAGCTTTTCTATATTTCAAATGTATAAATCCATCATCAAAATATCATATGCTCTATATTAGGGTCATAATTGAAAATTCTTAAATTTCTAGCCCTAGTTTTTGTGATCAAACATCTTTAAATGCTTGAATTATTTTTCATTTATGTTTCTATGAAATTTCCATGTGGTTTATGTTTCATCCATTTATCTTCTTATGTGACAAATTGTGCAAATTGCTTGTGTTTGCTATTATTATTTAAGTGTGTGAACATTCTCTCTCATATTTCACATTCTCTCTCTTATTCCCTCCTATTTCCTCTCTTTTTGATTTTAACAAAAGGGGAGAAATAATTAACTAAATATACAAAGGGAAACATACAAAAAGGGAAGAGAAAATTGAACTATATTTGCAATAAGCTAAGATAAGATCTTATTAGAATAACTAAGGGGGAGTATAGATTGAAGGGGAGCAATTTCATACTTATGATTTGAATCACTTCATAATCGTTCACTTTGAAGCATGCATAATTGATTATTTATCCCTTACATATTTAATCCAAATTGTCAAAATAAAAAATGGGGAGATTGTTGGACTAGGTTGTTCAAACCTAAGTCAAAACTCTCTTTTAATCTTGACAATATAGATTGAAAGGTTCTAATATCAATCTTAAGTGTTAATTTTACATATATTAAGTTAGAATCTCATTAGAAGTTGAATATAAGTGATTAGAAACAAAAAAACTCAAAGTATGAAAATGTGCTTCTGAAAGTCTCAACCGTGAATTTTGGTAAAGACTGTCAATTTTGAAAAGTACTATTAAGATTCAAAAGCCGCAACCACAAATTTTGGTAAAGATTGCGACCAACAAAAAAATAAGAAAGCCAAAACTCTAGTTTGATTCGTAGTAGGTATAACTGCTTTGCAGCGATCACAACCTTAGTAGAGACTGCAAATTTTAGTAGCGATCACTACATTGGAGATCCATTAGAAAGATTCAAGGACTAGTTTTTGAAAGGATCAATGTTAAGATGTCATATGTCACTAGCTGTTCGAGACAATTTGAAATAGAGACCACGAATTTTTGTCTCGATTATGAATTTTGTCTTACAAATATTAAATGCAAGATTTGTCAGCATATTTTGGAGATTTAAGCATAGTTTTATTTGTAACATATCTTGGGTGATTGTAGCCTATAAATATATCGCCAAATGGACTTGAATGCAAGAGGATAACCATTGATTGTGTCAAAACTCTTGCAAAGTTAATTCTCACAACTTTAACTCTATTTCTTTGTACATAGTTTGGTGTGAACTTTAAACATCTTGGTTTGAGTTTAAGAGTGAGCCTTTGTATAGAAAACTCTTGTTTGGATTTTAGAGTGAGATTTAAAAAACTTTTGTATAGATTTAAGTGTTAGCCTTGGTAAAACACTTGTGTAAGATTTGAGTGTGAGCCTTAGGAAAAAACTTGTAAGGTTTAGTGTGAGCATAAACACTAAATTGAGTGTGAGCTTGTAAAACGTTAGTGATTTAGTGAAACACCCAATCAGTGCATTTGAGAGTGGATATAGGGTTGATTAACACCCAAACCACTATAAATCTCTTATCTTTATTCTTCTTATATTCTTTCTCTAATCTTTTAATTATGTGTGTTTCCTCCAAAATTCAAATTTCCACCAATTTAACTCTCCCATCTTGGTGCACACGGGCCACACATGCCATTGATAATTTTAACATGTTCAATTATGTTATGATCAAGATGCATTCTATATGTGGCAAGATTCTCTTTGAATTTTCGAAGTTTTTCTTTTCCAACTCGAGTCCTCAATGCTATAGGAGTGATTTTCACACATTTACAACTAGGAATAAATTTATTTCTTTTAATATTTCTACAGGCTCCAAGCTTTCTAATTCTCTTCAAACAAGACATGATTTCTTAAATACATTAAGGAAAAAATAATGGAAAAGAAAAGGTCATTAGAAGAAATCTCAAACCAATACAAGTTAGAATAAACATACAGATTAGGCATACCATAACTCAACACAAATTTATAATTAAATTACATAACATGAGGTCATCAATTGAGTTTGGAAAAATTAATCTCAATTTTCCAACATGTATATACAAATTTTAGTGAATTTTCCAAGTAAAAATCAATTAAAAATTACATTTTAATCATTTAATTTTCAAAAAATTGAAAAAACGTAGGTAGAACATTTTCCCCTAGCTAGACCTCAATATCCTTGGATATATTATTTAAAATATATCTCTTATTTTTTTAGATTTTATTTTTATTAAAATAATTCTATTTTAAATTTTTGTTGTCTTAATAAAGACAAATCAAAATAAATATTTTTTATTCTAAAAAAATTAATTTTAATATACCAAAAATACAAGAAAAAATTTGAGTCCAATGGTCGTGGCGGTATAAAAAAGCCATCTAGAGAGGTTGCATGTGTCGTCATGTGCGTAGGGATGCGTGACATTGACTGTAGACTATAGTCAATGCTTGGTACTTCCGCACATGTAGACTATAGCATGTGGGGTCCATGTGCCACTATGGAGTCCTCCTCTGCCTTCGAAAATTCTCCTACCCTTCATTTATATGTGTTTTGAGTTCAATGGTGTGGTGATATTTAATTTTTTATGCCTAAAAATATATTTTTGAGATAATAACAAGAGTGATGAGAGTGTGTAAACACTTCATCATTAACCTCAAGAATGCTAATTCTACGAAAATTTCAGATTTTGACCTCTCAACATCTCAATTTCATGCATTCATAAGTTTCTCTATAAAAATTTGTTTTATGTGTTCTTTATTCCAAATTAACGATCACGTTTTGTACTTCAAATAAATGTTAATTTCATAATATAATGTGTAGTAAATATAAAATGAAAAATTCTGCGAAAAGTGTTGCATTAACCATGAAATACAAAATTTCAGTTTTCAAGTTTTAGGGTCCCAACTTTACACAACTATAACTTTCATTATGGAACTCCATAAATAATATTCTATATAGCGTTTTAAAGCACTTATATCATATTTTAAGAATATAAAATTAGTATGGAATGAATCAAATTATATTAGAGAAGTCTTGCCCTAGCCACTATTTTAGAATTCAAAATTTTGATTATTCATGTCATTACATATAACTAATCAAATACAACAAGGGAAATATCATATAGACTCTGATACAAATGATGAATTGAGTTATAGAACAATAACAAGAAGTAAGATTACTTACCTCTTAAAGCAACTACAAGTTGTCCTTTGATCAATCACTAAGTCACTATGCAAATCGCTAGGATATGACAATGATAACAATCCAAATACTATATAATTGTATAGAGAGTTTTTTGAGATTGAGAGATGAATGTTTTGTGCTTTTTTTTTTTTTATTGAGAAGTAGAAAATGCATTATGTGTCTTCTCTTTTGTACGTTGAAACATAAATAGTTATCCATACATTGGTAACTACTTGGTTACTCATAAATATTTGATAAAAATTAGAAGTAGCAACTTATAGTTAATTTATGACTATTAATTAGTTATCAACTGTACTAATCAACTATCTCAAACTCCTTTTAACTGAAACATCAAATACTAATGGATAACGTATATTATTTGATTTATTAGTATTATTATGAGATCTCAAATTTGAATCTCAATCATAGTTAAATTAATCAAAAATACAAAAGGATAATGCACTCTCTCACAATAATATAATGTTCACTTTTAATATTTTCAAATAAATTCCAAATATTTATTAGTGTAAGATGTAATATCTATTTATATGTTAGGTTCAACCAATAATTCTTCCGTTGTTAGAGCAAGACAAGTATGTGAACTAATTTTCAGTCACTGCAATATTTTTAGCTATGCTTAGCATTATTATTGATAATAAAAGATTTTAAACCAAAGGCAGGAAAAATTGTATTTACTAATTAAGAATAAAATTTTATCACGTGAGATTTGTGAGTTAAAAGTCTATTTTTAGAGAAGCTAAGACGTATAGATTTTATCAATAATTATTAAACTAAATTGATAAATAACTAAATTATTTTAATAATTAGATAAAAATATTTTTAAAACTAAAAAACAAAAATAAAATTTTTACACCAGCAATGCCAACGTGCTCTTTGTGTTTCTCCAGCAATTTGAGTTTCTATTGGATCTTTTGGGCTTCCCTTCAACGTGTTTTCATATTTTAAGTTCAGGCCCAGGGGTGCCTGGGCTAAATAAGAACTGTTTTTATGATAAACTTGAGAGCGAGGTGAAAATCATCACAGCATATAATATATTAATATCGATGATCAATTTATTATCATCACAGCATATAATATATTAATATCGATGATCAATTTATGTTAGTATTTTGTATTGTAAAAATAATTTTTTTTTACGGATATCTTATGATTATTCATAAATGAAAAATCTCAATTACCTTGGGGGAAAATTCTAATACCTTATTTAGATTATTAGTTTATAAAAAAATGAAATGAAACAGATTAGTTTACAAAAAAAATTTTTTGTTTGAATGTGAGGCATTGAAATGAAATGAAATGGTTTCTGTTAAAACTGTCCAAATTCATCCAAAGCTCTGCGTTGAAAACACCCCGTCACGGGTTTTAAATTGAAGAAAAGGAATATAGACTATATTGCCCTCTTTTGGGGCTCTTTTAGGCAATTGGGTGGCCAACAAACTGTAGATTGTTCCTCCACTCTGGGCCATAAAAAATGGACCTTGGTGGAGAGGCAAGCGCAGAAGGCAATAGCGACGACGGTGACAGCGACATGAGTGATGGCAGAGGTGACAGCGACATGGACGGAGCCAGAGGAGGCAGCAGCAGCAGTAGTGATGATGTTGGCAGAGGTGAAGACGGAGGAGAGGGAGGAAAAGATGGCGAATTTGGGAGCACTCTGGGGGAGGAGGCATCGGAATTTGAAGGAAATAAGATTAGAAGAAGGGCGGTATTAGAATTTTTAGAGGAATGGACAGGTTTTATGGGCAAACATTTTGGAGGATTGGGTATGGTACGGTATGGCATGGAGCGGAGGAAGAGTGCATTCAAGTTGTTGGGGAGGAAGAGAAATTATTTTTTTTTACATTTCTATAAGTTGTTTGATTGCTGGTGGTTGGCCTTTTGTATATTTGCCAATTTCTTCTCTTTTTTTTAATCTATTTATGTCTAGAAAAATATTAATAGAACACTTGCTTCAATGTTCATCATCATTTCAATTAATTTATACTGTCTGCATTCTTTTTTATTTGAGGTTTTTCAATATTACTATTAATTAAATTACATTTTAAAAAAATGATTAAATTATTTTTTAAAATTATTGAAATCAATTACTATGTATTACAGAAAGCAAAGGGTGGAAGTGTTTCAGATTGTAGAATAAAAATTCTGTTTTTTCTTTGCATAATTATAGACCGTGTTGGTATTTTGTCATTTGCCTTTTTAGATTAACCAGCACAGATACACCAGTCAGTCAAACTGTGAAATCCCAAACAAGGGGGACTTATATAAATAATTATGAGATATGATGAAATTTATTTGATTAAAATCATTATTAAATATATAATTAATTTTTTAACTTTATTTTTATATAAATAAAGAGAATAAATTTTATAAAATTATAAACAATTAAAATACATATTCTCGTATGGAAAATTTTATAAATATATATTTTTTGAAAAAATTTATTTAATAGTACAAATATAATATGATTTATTGAAAATACGTATTATAAAAATATAAGATAAGTGGTAGAAAAAATATTTAGTTAAATTAATATGTACAAAAATATTTTTGGCCTATAAGGAGAAAATACCCAAATATGAGCTGATAGCAGATGATGGGAAGAGGTTGGCGAAGGAGTACAGTAGGGTGTTGATAAGGAAGCATGGGGCTTGGCATGCCGCAGAGAGTACCCTTTTGCGGTTCAAGAAGGAGGCTATCAAGGCTTTGGCTAATGGGAAGTTAAGCTGCTTTGGTTTCGGATTTGACATCTTTTTCAGGAAGTTGAAACTTTGTTAGATTTGTGATTGTTATTAATGTACTGTTGGTTATTAGATACGGAATTTGTGGATTTTAGGACAATTTTTTTTTTGCCAATTAGTTTAGGAGTTAACCCACATTGAAAGGTAGTTTGTTGTTTTCGGATTGGTATTTTTTTAGAATAGATCACCAAAAAAAAAGGCTTAAAATTAATCGCATTTTTAAATTCTATTACAATCTTATTTCGTAATTATAAAATGTATATGTATTTTGTGTTTACTTTGTAAAAATATTTTATGTTTAACTTCTTTAATTTCCTATTTAGTTGGGTTTTAAAATTTTTAATTCATCTAATCATATTTAAAATTAATTTATGGTCTTAATTAAAAAAATTTTACTTTTCAAACTATTTATATTTGATTTTTTATCAAATATTATAAAAAAATAATTGTTTGCATTTTTTGTGAATAAAAATAATTTATAATTTTTAATAATAAAAATAAATTTCCAATTTAATATTAAATATTTGATAAATGAAAAAATAAAAAAAAATTATATTTGTATGTATAAGGGTATTTTTATCAATTTTTAAGTTAAAATTCCTTTCCATTGTAAACAAATAAAATTAATCTCAAACCATTTATTTTCATTCCTATCATCCCAAATACAAATATAATTTAACATTTTCTTTTCAAACCAAATTCATCTATTCTACTCCATCAATAATTCTTTCAATCCTTTATAAACCATTTATCCAAATATAGTGTGAGAAATTTATTAAGCATTTCAACTTTAATTTTTATTTATTTAAATTCAAGTTTTTGAATCAATATTGGATGAAGTTAAATTTTCTATATGTATTTAATTGATGTGAAAGGTGCACCTTTTCAATTAATGTAATTGATTTAAAAATATTTTGCTTATATATTATCAAAAAATGTAATTTTTTTATAAGAATAAGTAAATAAATTTTACATGACAAGCAAAAGTTCTCATGATATGAAAATTTATTTCTAGAATTTGCAAAAGATAGGTGTAAATACTTCTTCTAAAGATATCAACTTCACTGAGAAGAACGCAACAGATGGAATCGAGTGGAACAAAATAAAAGCATATTTAGTGCAGTCCATTAAGAGATGGGCCATTATCGTGTGGCCTAAGTTTTAGTGGACCAATCATAGTGCAACCAGAGACATCCAGTATGAACGGAAGATTTCATTTAGTATGATAATGACAATATAGTGTAAAGAAACGTAAACAAATCGAGATAACTCGTAAATTACTCAAAATCGTTTGAGAAATATTTGAAATCGATTTGAGATTAATCGAGCTACTTGAGTAATCGAGTGAGTCAAATTTAAATTTCAAAATATTCGACTCGAGAGACTCGTGAGCATAATCGAGTTTATTTAAGTCTAACTTTAAATTTAAAGAATTTACAAAAAAAAAAATTATATAAATAAATGAGACTAATCTAGTGGAGCTCGAGTTTAAAAATTGAAGCTCGATCAAGCTCAAGTTCCGAGTTTTCAAATCGAATTCGAACTCAAAACTGACAGGATTCGACTTAACTCCTATCGATAACACCTCTAAGTGTAAGGTTGATCAATAATAGCTCACTCCCAACAAGGATTACCAACTTTTTTTTTTTAAATAGAAAAAAGTGTCATTAATAAACAATTATATGATATCAATGAAAGAAAATGTTTTTATGATTTAAAACAAATATGAAATCAATCATTAATATTATTAATAGTGGAATATTATGTCAACTTCAAAATCATAATTTTATTTTCGTAATAAATTTTCGATAATTTTGCATCATTATTTATTGTGTCAGATATGATGTTATAGCGTAATATAGATTGAAATTTATATAATATCATAGATCATATCTAAAAAATGATATTCAATAATACATCATCTATATTACTAAATATTTTATCTCAAATCACTAAAATTTTGAAAAAATAGATAAAAAATTCATAAAAGAGAGAAAAGATAACAAATTTAAATAAAGACTATCAAAAGAGGTAAAAAGAAAACTATTAAAATATAATAAAAATAACCCATTGAATATATTGATGGTCGTCTCAAAACTTTTAAAAAAATTATTTTCAGAAACTAGAAGGGGCTAAAACTTTGAGAGAGAGTTAATGATTACCCGCTTTATTTTTAAAATCTTTTTCTTTTTTTTTTTTCAAATTTTTTTAGAGCTACTTTAAGAGTTACCGATGAACATTTTGTGACTAATGATATAGACATTCTTTCTTACTGCTACTATTATTATTAAAATTCTTTGTTTCTTGTTGATTATTTCATTTGTATTGATTATTTAGGGTTAAAAGTACTAAATACATCCTTAAATTTGTTCCCCCACTAATAATAAAAAATAAAATAAACTTTTCCATAAAATTTACTTTGAAATTGTATTTTTCTCATCAAATTTATCTTTAAACAATATTTTTGCACACTGTTATATTCTTGTTTACCTCATTTCGCCTTATATCTGTTACAATTAGATGAACGAGCAGAATTATATGGTCAGAAAAAACCTATAAAAGAATCAAATTTAAATGTATTTTGACAAAAACACAGTTTTTTCTAAATCCTAAAAATCCTAGACATCAAATTTTAAAAATACTATTTCATTTTGATACAATGACTTTTCTATAGTGTAATAATTATGTTCATTCATTTAACTGTAGCAGATATAAAAAAGAATGAGTTAACAGGAGTATAATAATGTGCAAAAGTTCTGCTCATAGGTAAATTTGACAAAAAAGTACAAGTTCAACGATAAATTTGATGAAAAGTTCATTTTGTACTTCATTGTCACTGATGGGCAAGTTCATGGTTGTATTTGATATTTTAGCCCATAATTCAGGATTGACTATTCACCATATGATTTTAAAAATTTAATATATCACCACATTATTAATTCTTAAATTTTATAAAATATATCTAAAATAGAAAAATATTTAAAGCTATATTTTAACCTAAAGTTTCTGCAATGCTTTTGATAAAATTCTTATTAGAATTCCTATTTACTTAAAATTTAAATAGAAGATAACTTAAAATATTTATTTTCATATAAGAAACATAAACTTAAAATATTTATTTTCATATAAGAAACATAATCTCTTGATTTTTATAATTATTTAATTAATTTTCTAATAAATACATCAATTAGTTTTAACAGGAGATATATATATGAAGAAATTCTAATATGCATTCAATTTGCTATGTTATGTTAAATTATGAACTGATTATTCATAATCTATTATGTGTATGACCTTTTTTGAGAAAAAAAAGTTTATAATATTTTATAATTTTTATTAATTAATATTCAAAATGTATTATATAAATGTTTTCTTATGAATGATTTACTGTGAACTCATATAGAAAAAGTTTATATATATATATATATATATGAGATAATTATTCATTACAGACAAAATAGATACTTGTTTATTTATTTAGGATGAAAAATTAAAATTTTAAAAGAGAAAAAAAAACATTGAAAAGAAAACTACAATTGCAGTGATATACAATATGTGGATTAAAACTCCATTGACTCCAAAAATAATTAGTGAGAGTTAGTATCCCTTAGCAAACTACAATTGCAGTGATATACAATATATGAATTAAAACTCCATTGACTCTAAAAATAATCAATAAGAGTTAGTATCCCTTACTAAAATAGATGAGAAAAATTAAAATCACACATACACATCTTTCTCTTCACCCCAATTCCTCTCTTTCACTTTCTTGATCTATTTTTCCAGAGAATTTCATTTTCATGTGGGCTGAGTTATGATATTTGGTGGATACACACATGAGGTTGATGCTGCAAGCCCTTAGCCTTTATCCCAGGTGTTAGATTTTTTAATCTGCATTCTTCAATTGACTTTATTAAAATTGTGTTAATGAATTTTCATATATGTGTTACTCATATTTAGTTTTATAATTTTTATTTAAATTCTCGATTTGATGATTACTACATATCTTACTTATTATTCAATTTGATTATCAATTAGCAATGTGTGATTTATTAAGGATTTTAGTCGATTTGATTTTTAAATTACATATAATTTTTTGTGTGGGATGAGTATTAGAGTAAACCTATATTGATAAAAGTTGAATTCTGAGTTAAAAGGTATTGATATTAATTTTATAAAAAAAATAAAAAAAATACTTTGAATGCTAAGAAAAACCTTTTTATAGATATATTTAAGTGAATATTTCTCATCTTTTGAAGTTGAAATATAAGATTTATAGGAATTTGTTTTTGTGAATTTTAATAAAAAATTAAATAAAATAGAGTGTTCACTTGAATAAACATTACGATACTTTTATAATACAATATTTTACCCACAGGATTTGCTCTTTTATTGATCTCAGGATCCAAAGATGTACTTATGGTTTGACAGACACCTAAAATTAGCTGTGATACATTATGGTGTTGTATGGTGGGTTTTAGGAGATATTTTTATTGTGATATTGGAGGTTATAAACCATCAACCATAGTAAATTAAATAATATATTAATTTTGCAATGATATTTTAATTTTATTAATATTTATAAAAATATTTTAAATAATATAATAATCGTGTAAAGAAATAATCTTTATATAAATAAAGTCAATATATTTATAAATTTATAATCATAAAATAACATGTGCCATTATCACTTTTTTATAAAATTTTTGTTGTTAAATCATTTTTATAATATTTAATTAATGTATATTTAGTAATTAGTTTCTTCTTAATTAAATACTTATATTTATTAATATTAATTTTTTTATAATAATTTTTAAATATATATATATATATTAAATTTGTATAAAAGATAGTTATTTATTTATTCAACTTCTAAAGAAAAAGTTTCCCTTTTTAGTTTTTTTTTGAGATGTGAAAAAAGTTTCTTCAATACGTCGAAAACTTTAATTTTTAAATTTTGCTATAATAATTCATATCTTCTTTTCTTCATAACTATAATGGATATAAATATTATTTTATATAAAAATAAATAATAAATTTTATACATAATTTAAAATTTTTTATTAAAAATAACCTATCATTGATTTTTATTTTAAATAATTATATATCATTCAAATTTTATTTTTTAAAATAAATTTATTTAAAGTAAAATGAAATTTAAAAAAATTAAAACTATATTAATAAATTTAAAATTTCAAAATCAATTAATAAAATTACAATAACGAATTTACAAAAACTAATAAAAATATAAAATTTTCTAAAATTAATTAAATATATAAAATATATTTAAATTTTTTAATTAAATTATCTGCGCATGGCACGGTCTCGTTATCGACTTCGTTTCAGTTATGAATGATGAATAAATAATTCGTGGGCATAGTATGGGAGTCCCAAGTGTGAGAGCGTGAGGACAGGACTTGTCGTTGGAGACGTTTCTCGCGTCTTGTCAGCCCTGCTGCTGCGTACGGCGCGCTTTACATAGCGCTGATCATCTGTTAAATTAACCTTTTAAAAAAAAAAAAAGAGAAGCAACAATTTTTAGTGTGCATTTTTTGTCAACCGCAATCTACATGTCTCAATAATAATACAAAAATTAAATGATAGAGTTTTGATTATGGCAGCAGCAGTAGCCTAGAGTTGAAGATGCAGTCTTCTTCTCCGGTTGTAATTATTGAATGTAATTGCAGAGCAAGTGTTTGTGTTTATTTTTATTTTATCAGGTGGAGTTGGTGAAGACTGGATGGGGCTTTCGGATCTCTTCACTGCGGCACTAATGGCAGTTCTCAAAGTACTATTGCTTACTGCACTCGGCTTGGTCCTCGCCATTGACCGTGTAGATATTCTGGGAGTCAATGCACGAAAGCATTTGAATGATGTGAGTCTGTCTGTTTCTACTTTCCATTGAATAAGTCTTCTTTCATTTTTCTCTATATATATATATATATATATATATGCCTCGGAAATTAATTAATCATGCATTCACGTAAAAAGAAAGAACTTGTATAGTTTATGTTCTGTTCTAATCTTGGTTCATCAAATTTCTTATTGAGGAATGAATTCATTCATTTAAATGCACGTGGAGTGAGCCTTTCAAATTGCTTCCAACGGATTCAAACCGGATTACCGCATAAAGTAGGACGAGATACTCTGATAATATAAGTAAATAAAAGAAAAAAAATGATAGTCCAAGTGATGAGAACAGTAAAATCGCATTAAGGTAACGTTTGGCTGCTTTTTTTATTTTCAAATACATAATTTATTCAACGATTTATAAAAATGATAAAAAAAAAAGATTTAAAAAAACGAAAAATCCTGGTAAACGAAGTGAAGAAATTTTGTATCAGAATATGGAGCCAAATGCAAAATAATATAATTATTTTTACCATCAATACTATGTTGGACTCACAAAAAATTTTGCTTGAAGATACAGAAAGTCAATAAAAAAGATAAAGAAAACGAGAACAAATTCTGTATTTAATGTAAAAAAAAAAAAAAAAGGGAGTCAAACGTTGTGTTAGTGCAATTTTACTGTTCTCATCACCAAAAACTGCAACTATAAAAAAAAATAAAAAAAATTCGTATACTAGCTAGGGTGCATAGATGCTTGGAACTAACTTGTATTCTTTCTTGCTTAGGGCCTGCCTGAGCAATTTTACATTTTAATCTTGTTCAGGTAGTGTTTTTTGTCTTCAATCCAGCACTTGTTGGTAGCAAATTGGCAGAGAACATAACGCTTAGAAGCATGGGCACATTGTGAGTTTGTTCTTTGCCAAATATGTTGGGACTTCTTTTTTTTACAGCTTAGCATCTTTTCTTTTTTTTTTTTTTTACAGCTTAGCATCTTTTCTTTTTCCTGCTGGTTGCTAAATGAAAACCTCTGCTTCAATTATGTAGGTGGTTCATGCCATTGAATATTCTTATCACATTTACGATTGGCTCCATTCTGGGATGGCTACTTGTTAGAATCACTCGAGCTCCTCATGATCTTAGGGGCCTCGTGCTAGGATGCTGCTCTGCAGGTACCTTTTTTTAATCCAACTGAAGGTTTATTTACAAAATTTAATGATTTTTTGGATTATAATCTGGTTAAAATCTCTGTTGAATCACTAATATGCCATATTATACTGGGTCTGACTAAGCCAATCCAATGCCAGTGGCATGAACAAGTTAAAATCACTGGCATAAGATCTCCAAACATGTCTTTGAAATGTGAATTAATCTAACATTAGGTTATTATGATTTATAATTGTTGTTTAACGTTTCCAAAGAGTCATTCTTCGCATCTCAAGGAGGTTCGAAACTTCTGTTCTGTAATATCTGTTAGCTGGTTGATGTTCCTTCCACGGTCCTTGTATACTGTGTCCTGCAGAAAAGTTCAATTTGCCTCTTCCTGATAATTGGGAGGCGCTTTTACTCTTACTTTTTCAGCCATCATTTGGCGGACAAAGCACTTTGGATTATGTAGGTTCGATACCCCTATCCAACATATTGATTCTTATTTTCAAATATTTAAAGCCTTTGAAGGAAATGATGGAACATAAACAAGAAAGGAAAAGGATAAAAAGTGATAATGTGATATTGGTTGATTGGTGTTAAATTTCCTAGCTATAGTAACACCATACTCTAGTTCCTAGAATTATCCAAAGCTTCCATCCATTTGTCCCAAGCCAATGGATCGAGGAGGTGATCCTACCACCACATGCTGACATTACTTGTGATATTTTAAGCATAATTTCACTAGGACAAAGTTCTAGTTCTTGATACTGATGATAATGTGAACAGGAAATCTCAGAAATATGCCTCTGATAATCATTCCAGCCATATGTAAAGAAAGAAGCAGTCCATTTGGAGATGCTAATGTCTGTTAGACACATGGACTGGCATATGCTTCACTCTCTATGGCAGTATGAACTTTTGTTTCTAACTTGAATGTTTATATATATATATATATATATATATATATATATATATATATATATCAAGAATTATTCAAAATTTTTTCCACTGGAATCTCAGATTGGAGCTATCTACATGTGGTCTTATGTGTACATCATCATATGCATATACTCAAGCAAGGATTGTGAAGGGGTCGAACTGGATGCCTTCGCTAAGGTTGTAAATTCTTCCGGAGAAACACCAGAAAATCTTTCAAAATGCTCCGCAAGACAACTGCTTCCTTTAAAAGATTACTCACTCAATGAGAACCATGTGAATCACTTTGAACTCAATTGCACGATATCTGAGGAGAAGGCAAAGGTAGTTAATTTCAAGATTACTGCTTATATTTCTCAGAGCAATCTTTTCTCTCTGTTCCAGACTTTTTCCATCATATACATTTGCTCATTGTTTGAATACAATCAGCCATTCTCATTTGCTTGTGAGGTAAATATGGTTGCAATACGAAATTGACATGATAGACATATGTTTATCTTGAACTTCAAGACCAAGTTTTCTTTTTCTACTACCATGTTATTATCATTTCTGAAAATAAAAAATTTCAAAGTAATCCATCTTGTTTCACTTCTGTTATTACATTCTTGACTTCCAATTAGATCTCTTCCAAGCCAGTGTCATGAATCAATCTAAAGAAAACTTTGGAGAGAAATTACACGCAAAAACAAAACCACATGTTGAGTTTTGTATATATTAAGGCTTGAACACAGGTGAATCTTGGATGCTTGATAAAATAAAATTGATAGATCACATTGTACTTTTGTTTCAGAAAACAATTCCTTCTTTGACATGGAGTAACAAGAGTAGAGTACAACCAAAACACAACTAACCCATAGGAAAGTAGGATAGTTTCACAAAGTTATAAGGGCAAGAACTAGCGCTTCAAGGTGCTTAAAGAACATATTTGATTAGTTCTTAATTATCGAAAGTTATACGCAACATGTTTACCATTTGTGTCATGAAGACTAATGTCTGAAACCCGATCATCCAGGTTTACATTTTGGTTAAAATTAGACAACTATGAGATATCATCCCTAGACTTATCACTTTCTATAGGGATCCATATATGCTGCAAACCTTCAAAAGTGTATGAAACCATTGCTCTACTAGTTTTTCACCTAGATTTTAACCCTTTTAGAGTGCTTGTTTTTGGTTTCTCACATGCTTATCGGTAGCTCCGATTGTTTCTCATTCTGCTGAGTACAATGTAGTTTTAAAATATTATCATCTTACATGGTGAAAAATTCATGACAGTTGTCAATTCTAGAGAAGATTAAGCAGGGTCTACAAGTGGTTGGGAAATTCAACTTGAGGATATTGTTCGCGCCTTCAACAGCTGGAGTGGTAAGCCAATCTCTCATCTAGAATTTGAATGTGTGGTATCTAGAAAATGCTGCACTTTGACATATACTTTCAGGGCTTAGAATCCTAAGTACTTTTTTTTAAAAAAAAGATTAATGCATATTAAAGTGGTTATTGCAAATGCTACGCCAATCAGCACGGAATATTCCTTTGGGAGGTCATATGTGGTGTTTTCTTATAAGAAAATTGTAAGGAAACATAAATGGCTCATTGGTTTAATAATTTCAAAGCAAGATGTTTCAAGAAATAAGCATGTCAGAAAATCTGCCTACTGAGATTTCCCTTTGTATCAGGGATTCAATAGAAATTGAGGTTTGTTCTGCATCATGGTTTCAAGTAGATGGGAATTGTCGTGAGGTTTAAGAGAGTAACATTTTGTTCATGATGTAGGATTGAACACTCTTTTTGTCCACCATACTCATAAAGGATGAAGTCCACTTATTGTCTGCTTCAAGTTTCATGCTTTAAGCACATAGTTCCCCTTTCTGTGTTAGGATTTTCTTTGGTTTATACTGGATCAAGTCTATCCACTCCGTTCTTGGGCTTTTTATCAAGAGGAGCCCCCCAAAAAAAAAAAAAAGGTTAAAAAGTTGTGGAATTTCAAAATATTTAGAAGAGCGTGTTTTTTACTTGTTAGGACAGAAAAATGACTATAGTAAAAAAAAAAAAAAAAATCGGTTCGCCAATTAAACTAAATCTGCTACTTTTATGTTTCATATAATACTTTTAATTTTATATAATTTATAATTTGATTATGGCATATATTTTACATAATTTTTTCATTTTGATGTTATTAATCATATCGTAATAATAATAATACAAAAATATATAATATACTATCAACATTATATATTTTATTATGTTATAAATATTTAGAATAATTAAATAATATAATGTATAATCTATTATATTACCTAATATAAATATGCACTATTTTAATATATATATATATATATATATATATATATATATATATATATATATATATATATATATATATATAATTATATCAATATAGTAGC
>CATIWR010307436.1:0-30159 GCA_949677035.1 Omphalea diandra | reverse complement strand
TTTCGGTTTCGGTATTTAGGTTCGGTTTGGCGGTATACCGTCGGTATACCGCCATCAAAACGGCGTCGTTTTGATGGATTGAAACGACGCCGTTTTATAACAAGAAATGTACATTTCTGTTATGTGAAATGTACATTTTTAGCGGTATCGGTAAAATTCGCGGTATCGATATAAATTTGAAATTATATGATATAAACAGATATAAAAAAATATATTACTTTTATTTTTTATTTCTAAATTGTTTTTTTGAAATTATATGATATAAATATTTTTTATTTTCTAAATTGTTCTAACTCCATATGTGTTTAAAAGAAGATTTCTTAAGGATTGATAGACAAAGCATAAGCTATAATTAATTATGTTTTTGGCTAGGACTTTGCAATTTTGGATAATCAAATCAATATACAAAGGGACCGGTTGGTAAAAACAATTTAGAGATAATTTATCAAATATTTAATATCAAATTTATATAAATTATCAATTATTAATAACAGTTATATTTATAATTAAGAAATTATAATTAAAAAAGGAATGTACATTTTTGTTATGTGGAATGTACATTTCTGTTATGTGGAATGTACATTTCCGTTATGTGGAATGTACATTTTTAGCGGTATCGGTTTCGGTATACCGCGAATACCGCATAATTTTAGGGGTATCGGTTTTGGCGGTTTTCGTGGTATTCGGTATCGGTATCGGTATTATGATTTTTCGGTTTCGGTATTCGCGGTATCGGTAAAATTCGTGGTTTCGGTATTCGCGGTATACCGATTACACCCCTAGCGTTTGGTGCTTTTAGGGTTTTAGTGGGGATGAGGGATAGATAACCGAACCGGTTTGCTTCGATTTTAATTTGAAAAATCAATCAATCAAAATAATTTATTTAATTTTGACCTTAATTTATTTGAAATAAAAAACTGTGATTTTAAAATTTATTTAAAATAAAAAATATTTTTCAATTAATTATTTTACATATAAACAATTAAAGTCATGTTACACTATCTTTTTGAAAAGAGCTACAAAATTAAAATAAAATAATAATTATAATATTATTTAATTAAAATAATAATAATAATTAAAATAAATTTACAAATAAATAATTAAATTAATTTTAAAAATACTTTAAAATAAAAATTACTAAAAAATAAAAATAAATAACAAAAAAACAAGATCAAAAATTTTTTTCTATATTATTTATTTTAAAAATAAATATCATTTAAATAATTTTCATATATTCTCTATTTAAAAGTCAAAATTATTTATTTAATTATATATTTTATAATAAAATTTTTAATTTTATTGATATTTATAATATATTTTATTAATTTATAATTTCATAACATGCATATTGTAAATTACTTTTAATTAATTCAATATAATTTAAAAAATTTGAATTGAACTACATAAATATATTTTAAATGATAATAAAATATAAATATTTTAATTCTTTTGGTATGAAAACCCAATTAATTGACATAGATGAATATATACTTATGAACTAGCTAGCATTAGAAATTAATTTTCACATTAGAGTCAAACTTAATAAAGGTATTTCACCGTACATGATTATAAAGATGATAACTACTTTAAAAAAACCCTAACACTATGCATGGCAATAAAGAAGAAAGGGAAAGGTATTTCTTTCTTTTAGATTTCTTTTATTTTTATTTTAATTATTTATATAAAATAATTTACTTTAAATTATTATACATAAATTTTATAAAAAATTATATATATAATATTTTAATTACTAAAAATATATTAACATATATAATAATTAACATTAATAAAAATAATTATTAAATTTCATAAATAAAAAATAATAATTGTAAGCTCCTAAAATTTGAAATAATATGTTATAAAGATACATGAAAATATATTATTTATTTTATTTATTTATTTTAGTATAGAAAATAATGAAATTGTACTCTTATTAGTCATTTTACAAATTAATAGTAACAACTAAACAAAATTTATCAAACTCTTAATATCAAACCGCTATCAATTATTAATTATTAGCTACATTGCCCTAAGTGCCATCATTAACAAATTCTGCCTATTTATGAACTAAATCAATGAATACATTTGATTTGCTTTTCTTCACATTATGGACTTTCTTTTCTCCCTTTCCCTTGCGGCTGCTGTTTCCTTTCTTGTTTAAAGAGATTGAGGTTGTGGCTTCAAGTTTTATAAGCCCATATCTATTCCCCAACAATGTAAAACAAAATAAAAAAATTAGTGAAAAAAATATTTATAAAATTGAGGTAAACCAAAACTTATTTAGTAAATAAGAGTGGTTAAATGGGTCCATCTGTGAGTCAAGCTGACGGACATCATTGTGCAACAATATTGTTGTACGTGCTGTTAAAAATACTTGATCCGCCAGTTTAACTGACAGACCAACAGTCTGTCCGCTATTTATAGTGGCAGACAGACAATTAATAATATTATTATTAACTTAAAATTAAAATTAAATATATTAAATTTAAAATATATTCAATTAATATAATAAAATATTATATGAATATTCAATATTCTAATTAATATTAGAATTCAATATTTTATAATTATAATTATATTACTTATTTTTATTGTTATTTTAATTAATAAATTAAATATAAAATTTTATATTAATTAAATAAAATATTATACTAGCTATAAAATTAATGGACCATTGTATAATAAGACAAATTTCACGTGAATCACATAATGATTATAATTGTATTATTTTGACACATTTTCATTAGGGATAGTTGGTAAAATATTTGTTTTTGTCAAAATAGTGCAATTCTAGTCATTTCATGATTTAAGAAAAATTTGTCTTCTTTTATAATAGTCTATTAATTTTATGGCTAATATCATATTTTATATTTAATTTATTAGTTAAAATAAAAATATTAATTAAAATAAATATAAGTAATATATTATAATTATAAATATTAAATATTAAATTTTAATTAGAATATTAAATATTAATATAACATTTAAATTTTATATTAAATTTAATATATTTAATTTCATTTCAATATAATATAATAAAAATATTAATTGTTTGTTCGCCACTATAAGTAGCGGACACGCTATTGGTCCACTAGTTCAATTGGCTGATCAAGTCTTTAACGACACGTATAATGATGTTGTGACACACTAACATTCGTCAATTTAATTGACAGACAAACTCATTTAACTGTTTACTCCAATTTTATAAACATATTTTTTTCACTACCTTTTACTAATGTTTTATTTTTTTTTTACATTGTTTTCCAAATTACCCCCCTGGCCCCTGTGGTGTTTTCCCTCTACATTTTGAGAGCTTGAGTTGGATATGGATCCATCCTTGATGGCGTCATTTGACGGTGTATACCAGTGTTATGCCTTTTTCCCCCTCCAAATAGTAACCTTTTTCGTTTAGCACACGTCGGGGTCTAAGGAGTAACCAAAAAAAAAAAAAAAAAAATCATGGGCTGACCATTTCTAACTAGATTGATCCTCTTGCTTCCTTTGTGAATAAGTTTTAATCTACCTCAATTTTATAAATATAATTTTTTCACCATCTTTCACTATTTTTTTTTACATTGTTTTGCAAATTACCCCTCTGGCCTCTGTGGAGTTTTCCCGCTGTCTGCATTTTGAGAGGTTGAGTTGGATATGGATCCATCTTTGATGGCGTCATTTGACAGTGCATACCAATATTATGCCTTTTTTTCCCATCCAAATAGTAACCTTTTTGGGTTAGGACATACGGGGCCGAATTTCCCATCCAAATGGTAACCTTTTTCGTTTAGCACATACGGGGCCGAAGGAGTAACAAAAAAAAAAAAAAAAAATCATGGCTGACCATTTCTAACCACATTGACCCTCTTGCTCCCCTTTGTGTGCCCTAGAGAAAGATGGACCGAACCATATTGTAAGGCTGTTCTTATGCATGTGACCTATTTTACCTTTTCTCAAATGGGGCTTCATGTATTAAGCCTTTTTTTACCAGTATTGTGCCTCATTTATTTTACCAGTATTAAATATTTGCCCCTCCAAACAGTAACCTTTTTCCGTTTAGCACACACGGGGTCTAGGGAGTTGCAAAAAGAATCATGGGCTGACCGTTTCTGACCACATTAATCCTCTTGCTCCCCTTTGTGTGCCTTGGAGAGAGATGGACCAAACCATATTGTCAGGTTGTTCTTATGCCTGTGATTTATTTTACCTTTCTCAAATGGATATTCATGTATTTAACACAACATAAATTGTGGTTCAATGGGAATCGAAAATAAAAAGAAAAATATTATGCTATATATATATATAGCAAGGAAGCAGAAACACTATATGCTTTATATATATATATATATATATATATAAAGTGATGATCGATGGACTAATTCTCTATTCATGATTTCGATATTTAAACATTTTGTAATATCTGCTATGTTGTTTGTTAAATACTCAAATCCTATGCTTTGATTTTTGAGTTGGGTTCTTTTTTTTTTTTTTTTTTTTCAGGTAGAAGATTTCGTACGCATTAGTTTAATCGCATGTAATGTCTATACTCTATTTCTTAATGTTTAATGACATTCATTTCATGCTACATAATTTGCATTTTGTTTGGGAATATTGAATTATACAGATATAAATATCTAATCATAAAAACAGTTGAGAAGTAGAAGTTTAGCATATTATTAGGCATTTCAGTTTTTTGATCTACTTAGGATACTTGATTTCCTATTTGCCTAACACTCTAATTATTAGCTCGGTTTAGCAAGTTACATAAATGTTATAAATGAACAAAATAACATACTAATTAATATAAGAAAAATAGTAGCACTAGATGTTACATGCCATTTAAATCTTTGGTTCGTTGAGGATTCTTGCTATCCTATTTGCATGCGTTCTCTAATTGTTAACCTAGTTTGGGAAGCTAGAGATTTTCTTTGTTATTTCTAAAAAGAAAATTCTGGATTGCTTTTTTATTGGCCAAACGCATTATTACATGTCCTAGAAAATAGCAGGGAAACTCTATGTTTTTTATATATATATATATATAAAGTAATGCATGATGGCCTAATCTATGTACAGTAATAAAAGCCAAAAATTGGCAAACAACACAATTTGGTGCAATTTTTAGGCAATTTTGTGGTTTCTTTGAAATTGGGGGGCATATTTGATTTTTTGTGTGCATTTGAAAGGGTATAGTTGCTGATATGGAAGAGTGAAATGACTGAAATGGCTTTTCCCTTACCCATCGACGTCGTATTTTAGGGCTGGAAGCGTCTTTTTGAAGGTTGATTGTGTCAACTACGCGCCAATGCCAGCAGAGCCTATCGGTGAAGTTTGCAAGCGATTTTGTGGTTTCTCATATTTAGGGTGGGCGGTGATTTTGGTTAGATGGATTAGCAAAGTGAGCGTGTCGTTGGTCGTTTGCCTTCCCACTTGTACGAGTGAAACGACTGCGTTTAAACGGAGCAAAAGCGTCTTTTCGTGCAACTAGCGTTGTCCACGATGTCATTATTACCTCTGTGAATAGACACATATGTTATTTTGTTCATTTCTTGAAGCGGCGCCGTATGATATGTTTTGGTCTTTTCTCTTTTTTCTTGATGGCTGGTTCAACTTGGCTTACGAAATTCACTTCTTGCCTCTAGCAACGACATGCGTTTACTGTGTGCTTCAATGATAATGCTTTTAAAAAATGTAACCACAATTTGATGATAATACATTTGTACTCTAAAAAAACAAAAAAATTACTTCAACATTTATTTTTGAAAAATGCAAGCACGATTTTATAATAAAAAACAATGTCAATTTGAGTAATCTAACAATTTATACGTAACACGTATATAATTCAATATAAATAAATTTTAATTTAATGAATGAGCTAATTTTGGAATTGATAACATAAAAAAAGTTATATTTTAATGATATAGATTTATTAATGTCAAGTAAATAAATTAAAAATTTATGTAGCATCTATTCTTTGATGATAGACTATTTGATATGTTTTATTATTTTATTAAAGTATTTTCATTATGCATTTTTAATAAATAAAAATTTTATGTATTTGTTGTTTTTATATGAGACTATTCAATAAGATATTCAATAGATATGGCTTATATATTAATTTATTAAATTCATTGAAGCACATTGGTTTACTTTTGATTATTTCATTTTCTCAATAAATAAAAGAATTTGTGTATTTATTATTTTTGTATTGGGGTATTCAATAGAATATTTAATAGATGTAAATTATATATTTAATCTATTAATTTTAATATTTGTTAAAAACATTCTTACTGCTAATAATTGGCCTTTTACATTTTGAAAAATAACAAATGTCAAAATTTTACGATTTTATGTTAAGGTATTCTATAATGCTTAATAGATGTAAGTTATATATTTAATTCGGGATAAGTATGTTTAGATAGATTCTATCTTGATAAATTACAATAAATATATAGATAGAATTTTTAAATAATGATTAATCAATGAAAAAAATGCTTTATTAACTTTTCTATTTTTTTAATTTTCAGAATTAATTTTTCTTGTTCTCACTCAAATACACAATAAATTATTGAATAGAAAGGATTGATCATCTCTCCAATGAACTATTTGGCCTTGATAATTTTTTTAATTCTGCATTTACACTAAAAATTTATTATTCAAATTGCTAGATTTTTTTGGTTCCTAACTTTATTTTATTTTGAATTTTACATGAATAAAATCAAAGTTTTAAGAATTGAACCTTACAACATCTAAATTTTTTTTTAACTTCATATGTATTTTGACTTGAAGAATTTTTTAAATTATTTTTTAAAGAGTTTTGGAAATTTTTCTCTATTAACCAAATATTAGTTTTCTTCCTTATATTTTTAATATATCTTATAATTTTATTGTATTTTCAAAAATTTTTATTACCTGCAGCAACCTCGTGAAAAGAAACACTTAGAATGACAATAATATTGAATTTTTATACAAAAATAATGTAATAACAATATTAAATAATTTTACTGTCTTTCGAATTATGATAGTTTGATATTAATTTTAAGAAAAAAAACAAATGGCACTTAATTCATATTTTAAAAAATGTAATAATTATATTAATAAATTATTAATTTATATATCAAATGAGCTTTCAATGATTTTTCTATAACATATAATACCTTATAAATTTAAAAAATCATTAATTTAACAAATTAATTCTAAATCAAGACCAAACAAAAATGTTTTTTAAAAGAATTATTAATTAATGTATTTCTTCATTTATGTATCTAACATAGAGAGAGAGAGAGAGAGAGAGTCAACGATTGCACCATCAGAAAGAAAAGAAAAGGAACTAACTTATTGCATTAAGAAAAGGAACTAAACCCAATCAAAATTGCATTAAGAAGAAAATAACAAATTTCACAAAACAGAGAGAACTACACACCGAGAGAGCTCTCTTCTTCATACAAAGGGAAACCCAAAAAAAAACACAACTAATGAAACTGTTTCAATAATCAGCAGCTTCAGTTTCAATTGTTCATTCCAGTTGCATTCTTCACTGCTTCAGCTGCTCCCTGTGCCTTTGCCTTCACCTGCTGACCTGCCTACAACACAAGCCCCAAGAAATTATATAAATAATCAAAGGTTTAAATCAATATTATATTTATTTGGAATTAATATAACCTCTTGCATTGATTCCTTTGCAGATTGAGCAGCATTGCTAGCCTTGTCCATCATGTTGCTAGCCTTCTCCTGAAACAGACATATTCCGTGAGAGTTGGATAAAATATAATCCCAGTAGGGAAAGAATTTTTTTTTTTTTCTTTTGCTGACCTGAGTCTCGCCCTTGGCCTCACCAGCATGGTAAGCCATCTTCTGAGAGTTATCTGCCATTTTTGGTTTCTTGGGAACTAAAACACAAAGAAAATTTATAACTTGATTGGCTGAAAATAATTCGAAGATGTACCGCTGTTTGTGATGATGAGAGGCCTTCCAGTTGCCATTATTTATAGTGTTGTAAACCCAGTTCATTGCTTGACACGTACCTTGCAACGTCAAGTTCTGCTTGGCACGTGCCATTATACAGTTTGCTTGCTGACTAACACGTGTCCGTCTGTTATTTGATTTGAGTCTTTCATGCCTTTTGACTAGGGCCCTAAGAATGTTTCGTATGCCGGTTAACATGTGGTATAAAAAAAGAGGTCCTTAATTTGGTTCTTATAATCTATGTTTTTAAAACTCAACTAGATATCAAATTAGTCAACGGGATATTTTTCTGTTCAATTCATTTAACTGATTTAGTTTAATAAGATAATATTTTAAAATTTTAAAAAATATATAAATAAATAAATCCTTATAAGCATTTAAAAATTAGAAATAATATAATATAATAAAATAATAAAATATTTAAATACAATAATGTAAATTTTAAATTTTACATTTTTTATAAAATAATATAATTTTAAATAAAATTAATTTGATTTAATTTTTTATTTAATCATTTTTAATTTTAATTAATTTTTAATATTAAATTAAATTATTAATTAATTTTAATTTATTAATTGAACAAAATCAATTCGATCCAATTTTTAAAACATTCCTTGAAACTGAAATTTCAAGTAATGAATGCACAATTTTCATGCTAATGGAGACATGACAATGACTTGGTTGGGGACACCTATGAATACAAACCAAAAAGAAACCATGCTTTTTTTTTTTTTTTTGACAATTTAACTTAATATCACTCAATAAAATTATTGTAATTTTATTAAGTGCATAATGATATATATGCTACACACGGTTAAAAAGAAATCATGTTAGATAAATACTGACACCCTGTGTTGAATGTAACAACAAGGGGTAATTTGCACAGTAATTATTAAATTATGGCTTGAATTTTATAATGATTTTGTAATTGATTTTTTATTATAAAAATTATTAAATTAATATAAAATATTTTAGATCAATTTTTTTTATAAAATAAAAGTTTAATTGTTCTCTAAAATTTTTTAAAAGGTACGTATTAAATTAATTTAACTTCTAAACTAAAATTTAAGGGTTATTTTAATCTACAAAAAAAAGTTTTATATTTTAAATTAATAAATTATTAATAATATAAAAAATAAAGACAAAAAATAACCAAATATGGTTTTTTCCTTAAATATATATACACAATTGCATATATAGTAATTCATACTTTAAATTTTTTCTTAAAAAATTTTTCTTATTAAGATTCAGTCTCTTACATTCTTTAACTTAAAATTTAATAATTTATTTTTGAAATAACTGAAGCATACTAGAATTATTTTTTTAAAAAAAATTTAACTTTGTATCAATTAATTTTCAAAGTATTATTATTAAATATTTATTCTTTTGTTCTTCTAATAATAAAACTATATATTTTTATTACATTGTACTCGCATATATTTAAAATATGCATTATCCATATCAATACAGTCTAAAAAAATAAATCAAAATCAAAGAAATATAGTAAAAATATTTTTGAAATAATACATTATCGATATATAGATATTAAATTTGTAATATATATTTCATATTTGACATGTAGGATAAGAAATAATCTTTTAATGACTTTTCAACAAATTCAAATGATGGTTACTTAATAAACTGTCTTATCAATGAGACATATAATATTCAAATCAAAATTAGTTAATTAAAATTTAATATAAATAAAAATATAATTATTATATATAATTGAATTATTTATCAATCTATAATTAAAGCATAAATTTGATTAAATTATTTATTAATCAATAACAGAATGATTAATTTCTTTTTAACAAACTAAGAACAAAAAAAAGACTAAAATAAATGTATATATAAGTGAAAATTAAACTAAAAAGGCCGAATATGAAAGTTTTCAAAATCGTGATGATGATCAAAATAATTTGAGAAAAAATGACGTTTTTGTTTATTTATTTATTTTTATACTCTTTTAATAAATGTATTAATTTAAAATATGAAATTTTTATAATTATTTTTAAGTTTAAATAATCCTTAAATTTGAGTGTTGTGATTGAACTAATAAAAAAAATATATGAATGCACATTTTTTTTTTAAAAAAATATAAGATAATTGGAGGTTTATCTGCTAAAAAAATCATTTAAAAATTTAATAACTTTATAATAAAAAATTAATTATATAATCATAGTAGAGTTTGAGTAAATTTAATTATCATAAGTGCAAATTATCAAACATCATCAACTATGCATATAAATTCAACCAAAATCATGTACGGTAACATACTATAGGCTCTAACAGTCTCCAATTGAAACCTTGTAACCTTTTCATTGCAGAATAGCTTAATCATCATATTACCATAGTTTAGATGATGAGCCGCGTATTGCTGCAGGTAATGATTCTTTTTATATATTATGAATCGTATTCATTTTTATTTTTTTTCGTCTAATTCACCCTCTACTTTATATTCCTTACTTAATATAAAATTAATGGAATTAATTTCCCTCCCCCCTCTTCTTTCTCTTGAAAATATAATGCAGTAATTAAATTATAAAATTATATACAGACATAAAAAAAAAAAAAGGAAAAATCAAAATTCTTTTCTTCATTTCTAACCAAGAAAATCCAAATCCCGGAGCCAAGATCAAAGAGAGAGCAACTTAAATTGTAATATATATATATATATATAATCACTGAAATAATAGTCATAAATATATAAACCTATATGCAAAGAAAAAATAAATAACATACGTGTTACCAATTCTAAAACTTTAACAAATATTGCAATAAAATTACAAAATTATTGAAAATGCTCCGGCAAGAAAAACTAAAATACAAAATAATATCAAAATTAGATAGCTGCTATCAGTATACAAAATTATTTGAAACGCTCTGGCAAGAAAAACTACCATATAATATAACACCAAAACTATAGAGCTATTATCTAAAAGTAATAGCATAGAAAACAATAGATGAGACAACTACAAAACCATTAAACAAAAGGCTCACCAGTATTTCTAAACGTCTCTATAAATGAGGAAGTCCAAGAAACAATATATACAACAGAACCAAGACTAACTTGACAGCCCAACAGGGATGTCAATAATAAACTTCTCTAAAATGTGATCATCAGTGCAGACAAGGGAAGCAAAGTATGCCATTCAGGGTGTTTCCTGACCTCATCAAAGACTTTTCTACTCAAATCCTTCCACAAGACAAACAATGAAGTTCAAGAGCCTAAGCCCTCACCTCTGGATTCTCCACTTTAGGCAAGAACCCATCAGATCCACCACAAAATCTGGCGGATCATAGTACACCAAGTACTGCCCTGCATCCTCAAAGTAAGTTGCTATAAACTCCTTAAAGTTCTCAACCAAAACAGTCCCATGTGGAGTTCTTGGAAGCCTATCGAAGGCCTTCTCAGCAGTTGAAATATTGACCTCAAGGACAAATCAACATAAAGCTTTGGATCAAGTCTTTATATCCAAAAGTGGAGAGTGCAACTTCTTGGACATGATCAAGGAGGGCGAGCAAAGGTTGTGTGGGGACTACAGGTCCTGTGTTGTTGCCGGGAGACAAAGAATGTGATGTGTAGTCATGGTCAGTAGTGATAATGAAGAGATAAAATTCAATGCAAAAAGATGATCAAGATTTTCAGATTGAGAGTTTGCCATTCTTGGAAGGAATCTTGAAGGTTTGGTTGGAGAAGCCATGGTTGACTGACGAAATATATGAAAGATAATTTCAAGTAGGGCCCGGCAATTGGAGTTTTATGGATTTTTAGGTGTTGAATGAATATTACTAGGGTGTGATGGATATGATGGTTTTTGTTTTTTTTTTTTTTGAGAATATGGTTTGTTCTGTTTGTGATTATTTTCATGGAGGAGTGGAATTAGGCCAAGTCTTGATTGTGAATTTAATCTCAAAATTTGTTTGAGAGAGATGTTTATGAATTATAAGCTTCTCATGTAAAATTAAATAATTAAAAAACATAAAATTTGATTAATATAATATTAATATATAATTATAATTGAATAATTATCTTATAATAAAATAAAAAATGAAAGTTTCAATACTTACCACTCTTATGCTTGCATGAACTCATGCTATACTTGTTTTGGTGTTTGCAGATTCTGTGAAAGGGCAGGATGGTGAGTCTCTATGCGTGCCATTTGACCAAAACTATATGCAATTAACTCCAAGAACAAAGTATTCCAGAAGTCTCAACATAAACAATTCACTGAATACTAATGCATTTTTGCTTGGATGCCAGAATTTTCAGTTAAAGCAGAATCCACGAGGAAGTTTTGGTGAAAGCACTCGTCATGACCAGAAAAGTTTGACTTCAAAAGGCATTTCAATCTTTAAATCACAGCATGAAAATGAGTTTGCACATAGTCCCACCTTGACAACAAATTCAGAAAGGTCAGAGATTACTGGAGCTTCTAGTGATTTTAACTTTTTTAGAGGGCAGCAAAAATCTGCGAGGCGCCAACAGCTGAGTGCTCCACAAGCATACCTAATGCAGCAGCCTGGGTATAATTACATGCAATTGTTGCAGCAGCACATGATGTTTAAGCAGCTTTAAGAATTTCAGAGACAGCAGCAGCTTCAGCAGCTGGGTGATTTGAGGCAACAAAACTCCTTAAACCAGTTTTCTGAAATTTCTAGACAGTCAGCTGGGGTTCAGTCTTTGCCCCTCTGTATTATATAAATGTAAAAAACTTGTATCACAAAAATTCTAGGAAAAGGGTTGCTTTAGGGTGGAGTCCAGCATCTTGGTCATTCCCATCCGATCAACACCATATACTCTTCTAGGGAACCTTGATATCAATCTATAGTTAACAATGCCTGATGGGCCAATGTAATTGTAAATTGCCTCCACTTTATCTGAGCACAAGAAACTGTGTTCTGTTCTTTCACCATTTTGAAACCATATCAAAATCTGAAAATTAATTAAAGTTTTAATTCTTATAATCACAATACAAACCTTATTTAGTAACTAATAGTAATAGTATTTAAGACCTGTGTTACTTGGTGAGAATCCTTGGAACGATACCAGTTTCTCTAGTGGTATTGGAAACTTCTTTGGCTTTACCATAGTACTTTTTACACAGTAAGTAATAACTACTTGGATTTTTCCTTCTCGTACACAGAAAGGGAAAACATTTGGTTGGTGATCATTGATCAAATTTTTAAAAAGACTTGCATATAATCTGAATTAGACACACCTTTTCTATCTTTAGCGATGAAAGATAAGCTGCATCTTGTTCTTCTCTTGGTCGATGATCTGTTCTTATCATCTCTTCTTCCTTGGCTGGTGCTCTTCCATGGCCAAATGCTGATCCTTGCTCCTCTATTGTCCTCTGCACAATCTCCACTAGCTCTGCAGACAATATTGGCCCTTCTATCAAAACATCATGAATAAAAAAACTTTAAGAGCAGTCAATAATGTTTAGTCTGATGGGTCTTATTACACTCTTTTGGAGCGTGGGGAGTTAGTTTTGGATTCGCTTTCTCCCTCCACCCATTTAGTGAGAGTTTCGTTGGTTTAATTAGAGTTAAATGCAAAGGACTACTCCCATTGCGTAACCCATAGTCTTCAATGAAATTGAAAAACAAAAAAAAAAAAAAAAGTTTTAAAGCTATCCTCAAAAACATAAATATGATGATGGAGATCGAGGAATATATATATATATATATACCTGTTGCAGCACTGCTATGCTATTGCCAGGAACAGAAACCACCACTGCACAGCAAGGGAAGCTTGCAGGCATTAAAGTTGCAGCCATTTGCAAAACTTCTTCTCTATCTCCCCAAGAAACAAAATTTGCATCAAGAAACCGCACCACTAATTCTGAACATAGAGTGTCCCTACAGAAAGAGGGAGTAAAAGGGTGGTGGGGTGAGTGCAGATACATGAAATAAAAGGGTGGTGGGGTGAGTGCAGATACATGAACATGAACTTGTTCTCATCCTCTGCTATCTTTAAAGCCTCCATGAATTGGCAAACATAAAAGAAAGGATGTGTGGAACCATATTGCTGCTCGAAAGTGGTAAAAAATGCCATTCTTGTGGTGCAATTAGGGGCTGCACTTGCTCAAGCAAACATGCTACATAAAAAATACGTGCTGAAATGGAAATTAAATAACACAAACGTCATAAACCTGTGCAATAGATCTGCCAATCCCTCCCCATCAGCATCCATAGATTTATCCGCATTGGCAGGTGCGGGCTCTAAACCGATTGCAACATGCAGATCAGAGATGGCAACCCGAGTGTTGCTTCGGAAACTCAGATATTTTACCAATACTGAAAAGTACAATTTCATATGTTTTAATACATGATATTCATTATCCACGAAAGACATGACAAATATATTGAAAAATCCAGTATATTATTTTATTTAATTCATTGTTGGCTACATAAATGATTAAAAAAATTGATATAAAAAAAATTCCAAATTATATAAGATTAAGCTAATATATATTTGACATGTTATCTCATTTATACTCAAGAAGCAATTCAGTATCTTTCTCATCACCAAAAAAAAAAAAAAAACTCAGACTATCTTAATTTTCTATGAAGATATTATGTGCTATTTGTGTTGGTTCTTCAACAGCTATGTTTGAAGATAAAATTGGTCATTTGACAGGCTGTCATACTCCAATAAGCTATAAAAATCATTAATAATAAGTGATGAATTAAATTTAGATGTTATCAAGCAAAGTGTCTAAAATTATTACAGAGAAATAATTCTGAAAAGATTAGAGACCATCATAACGCCATTAATAACCAAAAAAATAAGTCATCTGCATCATGAAGGGAAATATGGTTATGGTGTCTTTCTCAATGAGGTAACTCATAATCTATTTATGATCAATCATTCTGTAACATTCAAGCAAAAAAGGAATTGCTTCAAAATTTAGAAAATTCAATCAATTTTAGAATCATACAACTCCAAAAATCATATATATTTTATCATCGTAAATAAAAGAAACAAAAGCAACAATCACATTCTTGCAAGTATACCCCTACGCCTTAATAATTCAATAGTGATCAACAAAGGTCATCCTTTTTTAAACTATTATGTAGGGGAAAAATAGAATTTGATGAGTTATAAATGCGCAAGAAAAAATTGCAGATGCGCTATTCTCAAATCTATCATCATTAGCTCTAGCATAAAGTAATTTATCATTTTTAGATTTTAAAAAATCAGAGGAGAGCAAAGTTGAGAATCACACGGCATATTTTTTTACAAACGAATTCCTAAAAGCTGAAAACTTTTCTTTTTATATAGAAATAGAAAATTATGATTCTAATAGCAATTCAAAAAAACCCAAGAAAGACACATTTTAAAAAACAAAAAGAAAGAGGCTATAAATGAATAATTTAATTTATATGCTATCGTATTCCATAAAATATATCCAATGCGAGTACATGACCAAATCACAGTAAATGCAAAAGAAAAAATGAATAAATAATAACAAAGACTTACCTAAGAATGGATCTCTCTTTTGAGCTGCAAATAGAACAAAGAAAAAATAAATAAAATGTCAAGAGTCGATAATCTTAATTTTCATTTTAAAATAATTAAGATAAAAAGCACAAATACCTCAGCTAAGGTTTATCTTAAAATGAAAATTAAGATAAAAAGCACAAATGCCTCAACAATCTGTAATCTTAATTTTCATTTTCATTAACCTTTAACATAAAGGAAGTCAGAGACTAAACCGTACTACATGGGATAGTGGCAACAATAGAAGGGTGGTAAATCATGAATACCAAACAATTCAACTCTTGTGCAGCAGTGAAACATCGAAACAAACAAATAAAGTAAAATACTAATGATATATACAAAACTAAAGACATAATGAACCTAACTTGCACCAAAGGCTTACATTTCTTCATCATTGTCTAAGACATCAATGGCAATCAAAGAGATGACAGACTGAGAAGAATCAGCTAAGGTTTGTAACGAAGAAGGATGGTAAATCATGAATCCCAAACACTTCAGGTGGCAACAATAAAGATAGTTATTGAATTTATGCTATTCATTAAGCATATTAATCATGAATCGCAAACCTTAATCATGAATCCCAAACAATACCCTCTTGCAATTCCAACATAGCATAAATCAATAAATAAAATAACATTAAACATATTAACTACAGAATGGGCTGTCAAGTATATCAGATGGAATAATTATCATAGTTAAGCATTTGATAGGGGGTTAAGATAGTCCCAAACCTAGAATAGGCTCATGACCACATAAAAGTAGGGGAATAGAGATAAATTTAGAGAGCAAAAATTGAGTATCTCACCTCTCACAACCATAAATCTGAGTTTCGTCACGCCAAATGTCATTGGGTCATGGTAATACCCCATCCATCATGGTCGTCAATCCCGTAACAAAGACTGTCCTCTCCCTTTTTCCTACTAGTCTCAGATATTCAATGCAAAGACACAAAATAGATGGAAAAAAGGATATGGCATTAAAATGTTCCTGGATTAAAAACAAAAAATACATGATCAAACAAAAGATTGTGTTGATTTTTCTTTTTTATTTTTGTTCTTTTCAACAGTGTTCAGATTTTCAGAGATACTGCTTTCAGTTGTTCTTGTCATTTCACCAGTAACAGACACTTTGCATTAACGTTGTCCAGTAAGATGCAACCTGCCAATACATTTAAGCTTTTAGATATATTCCATGCAAGCTTACTTGCTCTTCTTGTGCATCCCCCCCCCACCCCACCCCCCCCCCAAAAAAAAAAAGGCAATCAGAAAACAAAACAGGCAGAAGCAAATACAAAGGCCATCCTAATGACACATGAGACTTCCTATTTTAAACTAAAGATCAATATCTGCTGTGAATACCAATATCAGTCCAAACTGATGAATCTAACTGTGAAACATCAAAGCTCATAAATAAGGGAGGGAATTTCGGACAAACATAACAAAGATAGAAACATAGTGTTAATTTAAGTTATAAGATTAGTAAAGCAATTTTATCTAAATTTTTAATTGAAGTTCTCTCAAAATCTTATAGTTTTTTTACTTAATTTAACTTTCTCCTCAATTCACTTCTTTTAGAATTGAGTTCTTTTAAATATAGATTTTCCAAATAATAGAATCACTAAAGTAGAATATTCCTTCTATTGAATTCTTTCAAAGTCTACATTTCCAAACAAAGCCATTAAGTCTAAACTGCAAAGTGGATCTGGCAAGCGGAAGGCACAGCAAATCACAGGGGAGGGGAAAATTCAAATAGAAAGAGGACAGAATTCATGAAAAATTGGTGGTGCTATAAGTGCTCAATTCCATGGCTTGAGATTTCTTTTAATGCTAAAACTAATGAGTGTATTTTTGGAGGTGAACATACTGATACCTAAAGTGCTAAATTGGCACACATGACAAAGGCTAGCTACAATGGGAAAATTCATATTTCAAATTGAAATTCAATATCATTATGTAATTAGTTCTCTAGGAAAATGTGGTGAAGATCACTCTAGAAAATGCATCTTAATATAACATGTTTACCAACCTTAAATATTGATGCAGAACTCAAGGCTATTTCTGCATTATTTTGAACATTTTTAAGTTCACATCCTGCTAAGCCTTATCTGCATCAGCATATGGCCTAGTGAATCCCTTTATCAAAGAGTCCTGTGCCAAGAGAAGGCCATTGTGCACTAGAAGGAAAACCACATCTTTACTTGAACAATGAACCCCATGTCTGCCATGTAGATGTGCTTTACACATGTCCTCTAGATAGTAACACCACTCACACAAATCTATAAATGAAGTTGTCACCATATTGTTTTGGTTCTCTTGAAATTGTGGTTCCCATCATTTTCTTGTTAGTCAAATCAACATATGCCATCACAGGCTAAGATGAGCAGTATGTTGCTACCTAGTGATAACATTGGGCAATGAAGTTGGCAATTTTATCCAAGTCCAAGATTCCTTTATGATTGTTAATTTATCTGCTCCATGTCTTTTAATATATTCTTTGACATTAGGCGTCTCTCAACAGCATGATTCCAGAAGAGACTTAAGATGCTGTTGTTGCAACCATAAGAAGCATTAAAAGACTTGTAGATTTTGAGAGTAATGATCAGCCTCCTTTTGTACATTTCATCAAACATATCTGAAGTAGCATTTGCCTTCCCAAGTTTCCAGTATGCAAATGCTAGACTAGTGTATACAACACTGTCTCCCAATATGCCCTTCTCTTGCATGAGACTGAAAATTCTTTGAGCAGGATCAACCTTTTCTCTTTTACAAAACCTTCTTATCAGTGCTCTGTACAATGATATATCAGCACAAAGACCTCTTCCTAAAAACTCATCTGGGAGTTTGATAACTGCCTCTTCCTTGTGTTGATTGCAGTAACCATCTACAAGACATGAATAAGTGCAATAACTAGGAGAAATTCCTGCATCAAGCATGCTAAACAAAAGCTCTTTAGCGCTGTCCATCTCTTGCATTTTGCAGAATCCATGGATCAATGCTTTGTAAGTAAACTTATCTAACTTTAAACCAGCTTCCACCATCCTGTCCCTCACCTTCAAAGCTGACTTCATATCCCCTATCTTGCAATAAGCATTAATCAGTGTGTTACATGTGACATTATCTGGTTCAATCTTCCTTTCACTCATCTCATTTAGGAGCTTATTTGCATCTCTTATCCTGCCTCCCTCACACAGCTTACGCAGAATCGAATTGTAAGTAATAACAGTAGAATACAGCCCTTGGGCTTCCATTACTCCTCTCAATCTTAAAGCTTCATCAAAGTCATTTACTCTACAGTACCCATCAATCAAAGTGGTGTAAGTGACATGGTTAAGAGTAGCGTCTTTAATTTCCCTAAAAAGCCTCATAGCCTCTCTCATTCTACCTTCTTTACAGAAGCCATAAATAAGCGAATTATAAGTAACAATATCAGGGTTAATCCCTGCCCTGTCCATTCTATCTTGAACAGATAAAGCTTCATAATGCATACCCTTTTTGCAATACAACGCAATCAAAGTATTGAATGTGAAAAGATCAGGAAAAATATATTTTAATTCCATTGCACTCAACAGTTTCTCTGCTTTATCAACATCCCCAGATTTACAACAAGCATGAATCAACACATTATACACATGAATATTAGCTTCAACTCCCATTCTAACCATCTTCTTGTAAACTTTCCACACCATATCAGTCAACCTATCCTTAACCAAAGAATTCATTAACACAGTACAAGCATGCAAATGTGGCCGAAGCCCGTGAACCCTCATGTGCTCAAAAACCTGAATACCATCCTGTGTCATCTTGGAATTAACATAAACAATCACAAGCCAACTAAAAACATGAGAATTCACATCTGGGTCATCATGAATCCCCACCAAAGCACTCAAAACCGATTGGGTTGACAAGAATTCCTTATGGGCAACCTTGTCAAGCAAACTGTATGCAATCTTGAAGTGTTTGTACTTGGTTAAAATGCAAACCATTGTCCATGAACATTGTAAAGAGTGTTTATAATTAGGAGTTGATGATTCAAGCCATTTAAAGAATGCCCAAGAAAGACAAGGACTTTGAGTATATAAAGAGAGTTCCTTTAGTACCTGGTGAAGGCTTGCTGCGGAGAGATTAAACCAAACCTTGGATTTCAAGAGATTGTTCCAGCTACCCTTTAGTACAATCGCACAAATGCTTTGAACTAATTGGAATTCATTGCCAAGAGGTCCTAGAGCAGCCATCTTTGAGTGGACTCTATCCAGCGATTCAGTTCGTATATATCTTTCTTGAGGGTATCTAATTGTGAGCTAAGGAACAGAAATACAAAAATTAAGAAGTAAAACTTGAACCGGGTTATCATGTGAAAAGAACCGGGTCTTTGGCAGAGCGAAAATGATAATAAATGGATCGAATTGTATTGGGTTCGAGTTAATCTAACCTGACTTCAAAAGCGCACCTTTTGATCTAACCCTAATCTATCCATCTGCTGTGGCTTGCGTTGCTTTCCAGCCCAGCCGCTCCTCTCTTTCTCTCGTCCACTCATACCATCTCTCATCTCACCAGACGAGTCGCTTACTGCCCATTCCCACCCGCTTCCTCTCTTGTCCTTCCGTCACTCGCGCGCAATCCTCTTCCCGCCTTTCCCTCTCTTGTCCGCTGGTCACTCACGCTCCATCTCTTGCGTTCCTCTCTTGACGCCGCGTGCTTGGCTTCTCTCTTCACCCATCTCAACCGAAGATTTCAAGTAACAAAGTAAGACCTAGGTCTAGTGTTGGTGTAGTTTTAAAATTCTCGCCGAAAATTTCAAGTAAACATGGTTGCATGTTTTGTTTTGGTGGTGAAATTGGTTGATTGAACTGTGTTTGGGTTTGATGTGGCTAGAAAATTGGTTGATTGAACCTAGGTCTGCTGTTAGATTGAGCTGTGTTTGGGTTCAATGCAGAGAAGAAACGACTCCATGATGAACTTTCTTTGTGTGAATCTGTGATTTGATGCATTTCTGAATAACGACTAAGCTGGAAAATTGTTTATGTTAGAGGATTCCTTTAATAAAGGGCAACTTTAAAAATCTACCTTAACATGTAGATTTCTGGAATTTGAAACCTTAATATCTGTTTATTATAGGCAACAACTAATAATGATTAATTTCTTCGGACTTAAATTCTTTCTGGTATGATGAAGATTTAAAGTTGCTGGTCCCTTTTCCCTTTTCCTGCAAAATGTCTTCAAGCTCCTTAATGTGATATCATGTTTCTCTTGTTTCTATGCTGAAACTGCTAGCCGGTTAAAAAGGAAAAAACACAAAAAAACAGCAAATAATATTGGCTAATAGACTGCTAAAAAAGGAAAGGAAAGGAATAGATGGATCACAATTCATATTCCATTCCCCCAATACCATTATTTGCTGCTACAGTTTTCTTTTGGTCATTAAATTTTATATTCTGGTGTGTTCTGCAATTTTCACAAGTTCATTTTGTGTTGTCATGTCTTTCCTATTGATCTTTGCTATTTCTTTCTCGTTGTTTGTTTTTACAATGATATTTATATTATGAAACTTTTGGTTAATTCAGTTTTTATGAATTTTCAGTTTATTCAGTTCAGTCTATTTGGTTTTTATAAATTTTTTGTTCAGTTTGGTTTATATTTATATTATGTTAGTGTAATTCGGTTTTTAAAGATTTTTGGTTCAGTTCGGTTTAGGTTTCTGCTAAGTTGGTTTGTTCAGTTTGGTTTAGAAATACCCTCAAAACCAACTGAACTGATTGGGCAACTCTTCCTCTTCTTCTTCTCCGTCGCTGCCTGCCTTCTTCTTGTACTTGGTGAGGTTGTTTCAGTAACTTGTGAACGTCTTGGCAAATTTGGGACGCCTGGTAACTATGGTTCGTTTGATTAAAGGTAACACTGCACTGGCTTAAGACTAAACGAAGAAGAATATTAAGATGCTTCCCTTTTCCCCCCTCATTTGTTTGGTTCTGTCTGTTTGTTTTAGTAGACAAGCTTTCCAAAGCAGATAAAGAAAAGAAGAGCAAGAGTAAGAAGAACGGTATCAAACAAAGGAAAAATAAAAGAAAAGGTTTCCTTCCCCCCCACCCTTTTGACTTGTTTCCACTTTTAAATTGTCTAAAATAATGCCTAAGTTTTGCTTATCCAGATTGGTTGATTTGCTTTTTTCATAGATGAGCAGACACTGTTGGAAACTATAGGAGATGTTCACAATTTCAAAGCTCAAAATGAAGCAATTATTACAACTGGTAAATAATTGAAATCTTGTTTCTTTTATTTATACAATATGTTTGTATATTGTGTTATGGAATTGGTTCATTTCATTCTTATTTATAGGTAAATCCATGAAATCTAAGAAAAAGAAAAAGGCCCATCATGATTGTGTATTGAAGGAGAGTGAGAGTGTACTGGAAAAGATTGAAGAGGCTGTTGACGATGATGTTTTTAACATATCTTCAGGGGAAGAAGACTCTTCAAAAGGAATGACAAGTATGAATCCTAAACTTGAATATAGTTTTGTTCAAATTCATGCAGAGTTGGATACCAATTCAAATTATGTGTGCCTGTTTTCCTTTTTTTTTCACTCAAATTATGTGTGCCTGTTTTCCTTTTTTTCGCTCAAATTATGTGTTTCTATTTTCCTTTTTTCCGCTGAAATTATGTGTGCCTATTTTCCCTTTTTTTTCGCTCAAATTGTGCCTATCTAAGGTGTCAGTTGATGGCCATTGATAGAATCTTTGCATGGAATTATGTGGCATTTTGTCATTCCTTTTGAAGAGGTGTGGCAGACCTATCCTTATTTTGTTTTTTGTCTTCCTCTTAGGAAGGCAAAGAGGTTGGTGGTTGGAAATTGCTGAAATTTGATTCATTGAATGACAGAGGTCGACATGCAAAATATCTGTTTTATTTCCTAGTGAAATTCTTTCTTTTCATGTTTTAGTATTATGAATGTAAGTCATCCTAATAGTATTTAGTGGTCTTGTCTATTACTTGCACTACAGAATGGCTTAGGGAATACCATGAAAATAGGCCAGGTCTTAAGGTGTTGCAACAAAGGATAGATCAGTTTATAATTGCTCATGAGGAAAAACTTGAACAGGTATTTTTCTCTCATGCTTTGCTCCAACTATTTGTTTATTAGCAATTACGTGGGTCATATTTGTCTTTTTCAATTCTGGAATTGCTCAACAACACGTTATCCAACTTCATCTTTCTTTTTTTTTTTTTTTCCTGGGCTCATGCCAAGAGATGCATGTATAAAATCACCTATCCTGTAGTATGAAAATTTTGATAAGTAATTTTGTCTGTCCCATTTAAGGAGGTGGTGGATTTCTTTATTTTTTAACTGCAAAATTCAGTATTTTCTTTATGCCATTATTTGCCTTTGGCTCGTTAAAATTGGAAATTTGCGTGTTTGTCTTTGTTATAAGATTGTGTAATCAGTTGAACTTCCTTTGTTTTCTTGGTGGCAAATATGTACCTAGTGCTTAGTTTCTCAGTTATCATGTTTTGGTACGGCGCAGGAAAGAAAAGAAAGAGAAGCATGTGTTGCAGAAGATGGGTGGACAGTTGTTGTACATCACAAAGGAAGGAAGAAGACGACAGATTCTGAAAGTGGAATTACTGTAGGTTCTGTTGCCCCAGCGGTTGCGGAAAGCCAGTTGGTCAAGAAGAAGCACAAAGAAGTTGGGCCAAACTTCTATCGGTTTCAAAAAAGAGAAGCTCAGAGGAATGGTATGGTCAATCTTGCAAGTTATTTTGTCATTTGCATTACAGTACTGTTTGCAGAAATTCCAAATACGTAGTTGAAACTTGAGAAAAAAATTGCAATAAGGTTACTGACTTGTGTATGAACTAAAAGACTACCTGCTGTAGTTGTCATAAGTTTATCATCATCTGAATGACAAAACTCCATGCAGTTGCTCACTGTCGAAATCGTAATGGTGAATTCATTAAGCAATGTGACATGAAGGGTTAATGTTCATTTCCTTGCAGAAATTTTGGCACTTCAAAGCAAATTCGAGCAGGATAGAAAGCGGATTCAGCAATTGAGAGCTGCTAGAAAGTTTCGGCCGTACTGAGTTATGGAGAAGATCTCTGTAGGATGATCCAGAGCTGAAGCTTCTATGGTATCAGCTTGATTTTTGCAGTATGGCATATATATTGCTAAATTCTTAGTATTTTGTTTAAAATTTATCACTTAAAATTTATTGTAGAAATCGGAAATTGTATTTTGTGCATCACTAAATGTACTAGTGAGAATTTACAATTTTCAAAAAGTAGTAACTCTGGTTGATGAGTGGTTTTGCTGCTCTTGGTAATCATAGATGAATGAATGATGCTTTTCTGCTTACATTTCATTTTGGCCTGTTTTTAGTGTTCCAGACACTTAGACGATGAATTCCGGATTGCCGTTATTTTAAAATTTTATTTTTTCTATTTTTTAAAATTTTAAGATTTTTTATGCTTTATTATATATTTATGATAATTAAGATTAAGATAATTATGAAATATTTAATATTTAATAGATGTGAAATTAATTATGATACAGTAATTTTTGTCATTAAATGATATTACATATTGAAAGTTAAATAGTTAGCTTTGATTTACATTTAATGAATAATATAAGAAAAATGTTTTATATATGATGTGAAATTTTTAAATCACTCATTATAAAAAGATTTTATAAATATTGTTTAATTTTTAAAATAATTTTCATTTATATAAATTAGCATTCATAATCTCATACAAATATGAGAGCTAGATAAATTTATGAAATTGATAATTTAATTTTAATTTTAGTTTACAATTTTTTTTTTTTTTTGAGAATTAGTTCACAGCTTTTAAACATCGTTAATTCATATGTAAATTAATATTAAGTTTTTATTTAAAATTTATTTAAATGTGTATAGATCACTTTGATTAAAAAAAAATTATTTTATCATAACTAAACAAAACTCATATTATGTTTTTAAATTTATCTTAAAAAATTAATTTGAATAAATATATAAATTAGATTAATTTTAAAAATTTTAAAGATAAAAAATTAAAATAGTGGCCTTTAAAAGTTCTAAAGAATATTATTTTTTTTCTTTTTATTTCAAAGCTCAAAATGTGAAAATATAATTAATTATTTATAATAAATATTCATAATTTGATATATCAACTATTTAGAATTATGGCTTAATATATAATATATTATGAGAATGTTTTAATATTTGTTATTTATGTACAAGTAAAATTTTTAAAATAAAAACTAATTTATTGTCTATTATAATTTTTTTAAAAAAGAAAACCTTTTACATGTAAAAAATTAAATTCTTGACTTTTAAACAATTAATAAATAATATAAATCTTTCTTTTTTTACATAAATTTAATAGATCTTAATATTAACTTTATAAAAAAGTAGAAATTAATTTTAATATAATTTAAATATTATATATCTCTTAAATTATTTAATAAAAGTTATTTTACAAGTAATTATCAATTTCTTTCAAAATATGCAATTTATATTAAAATTAAATTGATGAAATTATAAAAATTATTTTAATAAATGTCTTGATCAACTTATATCTTAAAAATTAATAATAAAATAATATAAGTATAAAATAAAAATTTGCGAAACCCGCTATATTTAATAGAGACAAAATGATATTTTTATTTCTATTGAAACAGATTATGAAACTTGGGCAAGTGATTACAGTACATAATCAGAGATTCAAATGAATTGCCAACAAATTGTGTCCAAAAAGCAAAAATATAAATGCCTTCGTATTTTATTCAACACCAAATTGATCAAATGTATTCCATCACAAATTTAAGTTTCATGGTCAGTGCTAGTTTTAAGGCAAAGCTACAGAAGCTTTTGCCCAGAAGCCATATGTATACATATATACATATATTTCAAAGGCTTTCTAATTTTTTCTTAAAATATTGAAGAAATTTTTTTTAGACTTGAAAAAGGGCTGCTAAGGCCCAATTTTTTTTTTCCTTTAAACATTTTAAAAAAAGCCTTTTGGAAACCCTCGAACCTCAAATGACAAAAAAAAAAAAAAATTCTATTGAAGGAAAAAATAGGAAAAAAAAATTTGGAACTCCTAAAAAATATCTCAAAGAGCTCAAATTTTTGTAAAAAAATTTTAACTATTAAAGAAAAATCAATTATTAAAAAATTAGACTTTTTTTTAAGTTGCTTAAAGCCACATTTTTAGTTGGGCCGGCTTTGATTATGCTCGTATCGAATCGATTCATGAGACTATTTTCTCCTCGACTCTCACTTATTTTGCATTCACCATTTTCACTGCAATTCTTTTTGAGTGAAACTCCACAGAGTTTTTCATTGCCCATAAAGCATGATGAAGAGAAGCCCCCATAGCTGATTGCTGGAAGATATTCGTCCACTCAAATTATTGCAGGATAAGTTCAAAACACTCAAAAATGTTAACTTTGTCATATTTTGAAGAATTTCATCAAATAATTAATTATGAGAGAAAACAATAGATTCTAGTGATTCTATAGCATTCTGTAGAAATTCTTTCTGTCAAGAAATTATACACAGATTCAGATATTGCAGTCCTTCTAAACTTATTATTTTATTAGAAATGTTTTCATATAGATTATTCTTGGTTAAGTCTATCCTTTTTATAAATTTAAGAATGGTATTATATTCATTCATTTTTCCTTTAGTGACAAGGAATATGGTCTCAAAAAATAGCCATGAAGAAGCATCCCCCTCTATGAGCATGCCTATGAAATCATTCTTGCTTGACATCACGTTGAAGTTGTTAAGACATTAGTATAGTGCTAGATAGATGGCGATAAATAATCCGCTATGAGACTCGCTCAAAATTTTTTTTATATGAATTGTTACTTTGTTTATAAAAATTTAGAAAATAAGTTGTGACCAAAAGATTAGAATCCTAAGAAAATTAAATCCTTAAAAACTCCAATTTTGAAGATGCCACAAAAGTTGATCACTCTTTTGATAAGTCTATTTTTGTATTCTACCAAGAACACAAGAAAGCAAAACATAAACTTGCCTAAACTCAATAATGTTGATCAAAAATTAATTGTTTTCATAATATAAGGCTATGACTTATATAAAGCCTTGCAAAGAGAGTTTTCCTACATGAAAAAGGTTTTAAATTCCTAAAAAATTTATATTTAAATAGAAAATATATTCTAAACAAGATGCATACTAAAAAAAACTATGAAAACTAAAAAACGGCTAACAAAAACAAGAATCTCGAATCGCCACTCGAGATGCACATGCATGCGCATGGCTATGCGAGTGCGCGATTCTGTTGTTGGTTACTCACCTTCGATGCACGATCATGAGCATGGTCGTGCACCAATTTTTTGCTCAAAATTTCATTACTCCTCATTGATGCATGGTTGTACACATGCCATGCGGTAAATTTATGCCCATATTTGTCTCTTCGAAGTATGGTTGTGCACATTATTGTGCTTCCTAGTTGCATAGTTGTGCACATGACCGTGCTCCATGTTTCTATCTCAAAATAAGATTCCTTTGATATGTAGTTTTCTTCTTGAGGTTTCTCTCATGCAATTAAGGTACAAAAAACTTGATTTTGACATGAAAAAAATCCTTTATTTTGCTCTTGTAATTCCACGATCAACCCTTGCAAAATTTCTTTCATTCTTTTAGTCTTTATTCTTGTTATTGGACCACCAATTTCTTGTAATGGATCTTAAGAAGATTTCTTAGCACCTTGATCTCTATCAAATTGTTATCAACAAGATCTAAAATATATAAAGAAAGAAGTCATGAGATATAGCATCTTCTTTGATATGCCGCAATGAAATTTATTTATGCGAAGACTAAAATAATCAATATCCAGAAATATTTTATTAAAATAAGTGTTAATGACAATAAAATTTTATTTACCAATAAATAAATAATTTGATTCTTTCAACTTCACAGGTCTTTCCTCTAAACTACCATTTGGAGCATTAATAAGAATTGTCGCCTCTAATTTTTTATGATAAGTAAAAGTTGTAATCATAATAAATTTTATTTCATAATTAATTTGTGACAATATTATGTGATATGACAATTTTTATAGAATTACTTACAATAATAATTATAGCTAAATCACGTGAGAATAAAATTATTGTCACAAACTAGATGCTTTTTATAATAAATTTTATTGTCACACAAAAATGCACTTTTAGTTACAAGAAGTATAGGCTACAATCTCATTAACAATATTTATTTACTTGTTGATATGATAGAAGTTGATTGATCAATCCAATACAATTCCTTTTGATTTTACACTTGCATGAAATGATAAAGGCCAACCAGAACGAGCAAGCGATGGTGTCCTCTGCTGGAATTACATCACATAAATTATTGCTAAAAACTTGCATGAAATGTGAAGTGGAATATATTCATGGCCTCATCGTTAGAAAGAAATGGACGGTTGGGTTGCTTAGCATTGACCAGCTGCCTACACATTTAAAAAGACAGTTTGTCTTTGCATTCCAAGTGCATTAGCTGGTCCAACGAATGCTGATGCTTTCTATCAAATCCTTTGCCTCCTTCCTTTTATTTTTGCTCCACTTGGGTAGGAAAAATTGGTTAGGATGCTCTGCCCACTTCAAGTTGTCTGCACAAATAAAAGATTCACATTCTTTCCTAAAACGGTCAGAAAAGAACAATTTGTCTTTTGCACCAAAGCCTTCACGGATTCTTCGTGATAAACTTTGATAAAGCAATCATTCCTAGCTTGGAAAAAAGCAATCCACGTCTCACAAGGCAGCACCACAAATTATAACCATGAGATTATTAAGAAAGCCTAGGAGCTTATTTGACAACGATTTCACAGTTTCCTTTAACTCGCTAATATGGAAAGGAAGAAGGAGAGGGAGAAGCTACTTGGCAGGAGTTTGATGGGTATCTGGATCTCATTAGTTTCTAGGGTTCTAGAGTTTGATGGATTTCTAGATTTGATTATTTTAGGCACTAAATTGTAAGTTATACCAAAAATTCTGTTTTTTTTATGAGAAAAGGAAAATTTTCTACTTGTAGTATTCAGATACTTTCGTTTTCTGTAATTATAGAAATGGAAATAAAGTTTCTGCTTGGATGATGAGAAAAAAAAAAAAAAAGAAAAAAATATCTTAACTTTTAATTTTAATTATTTTAAATAATTCATTAAATAGTATATATGAAAATTCTTATTTTTTTTTATTGTTGAGTAAACTTTGAATTTAAAATAGACATCTTAAAAAAAAGGTAAAGAACTAAAATAAATTATTTGTATTAATTTTTACATTACTAATATATTTAAACCATCTGTCTTCACCAAATTCTATCATAAACCTTAATTTTCATAAAAAAATAAGAAATTATACATGTCCTAAATTTAAACCATATAATTGAAAAAAAAAATCTACATGCCTGATAATGTAAAAAATATAAAACCACAAAATATTTTTAGTTGCACCACAATTATGTATTCTGATGCACCAACTGGAAAACAAACCTTAAAACTAGAAGGGACACAATTACGAAAGACAAATTGCATTACACAATAAGATGGAATACTTTATTCAACAGCAGATAGCAAGTCTGGGATCCCACAACTAAGACAAATTCAGGATACATGCCAAATTTAACAATATAAAGAAAATGTAGCAATCGAGAAGACAAACACTCGATTTAGTAGTATAAAAGAAAACAACACAAAACGAACTATTACTTTCCAACTTCCTCATCGTTCTCATCCTCGTTCCAACAACATTTCAGGATTGACCTAGGAGATGAACAGCCTTTGGTTCTCATGAAACTCTGGTAGACAATTGACCCACCCTTTCCTAGCACTTCATAGTTCCTCCCTTCACAGCAATATCCCTTCACATCCAGATAGGACATCTTTACTAGTTCATCACCAAAAATGTTAGAATGCAGTGCAATGGAGAACTCAGTTGGTTCAAAGCAAGCCAGAACCCTTTCGAGCAGCTGTGTCAAATTTACAACTTCAAAATTGTAACCAACTGCCTCGAAACTTGCATAGCTGAAACCATCTTCTGGAGTGACGTGAATTGTGGAAATGGCATCCCCTTCAATGGCATTCATGGAGTAACCACATGGATCGAATTCAAAATCACATATCTCAGATTGCGGAAGGATTTTCCTGATGCCAGATTCCTTAGTCATCGTAGAAGCTGAACTGGCAGATGTTTTGTAAAAAACAGACGCTTGTTCCCTGTTCAAGCCCGTCATGCACATTTCCAGTGTGTGAACAGGGCCCGCGTGGTGCAACACATCAACAGAGGCAGAGTAAACATGCCATTTTTGGGTTTTGTCAGGACTACCCATCACATAGGCCACACTTTCCAAACCAAGTTTGCCAAAATGGCCATCAAGGACAGCCACTTCCTCAGAGAAGCTACGGTGTGGGAAAGACTGAGATCCAGGAAATATGAAGCTCCCACGAGTATACCTCACAGAATGGACATTGAGTGACAGGGTATCAGCCAATCTTAGAATAGCTGGAATCGAAAGAAGCAATTTAGTTGTCCCACAAGTTTTGATGATGACTTTGTAAGGGAAGACAAAGAGACTAGATTCAGAAAGAACATAAGAATCAACATGATCATTCGGAAGTGAATCAACAATGGTGCATTCAGCTAGTTTAAGAATCTCATCTAATTGAGCTCTGGACAGAGAA
>CATIWR010307400.1:0-40138 GCA_949677035.1 Omphalea diandra | reverse complement strand
GCCCTTAGGCTCAGGAGGATTAATGCTAAGAGCATTTTTCTTTCCAATTACCTCAATGTTTGAGGTTTGAGGTTGTGAAGCCCTAACAAATGTAGTTTGAGATGATGAGGAGGCTCCGTTAAAGCCTAAACCATGTCTAACTAGTGGTGGTCTTTGTGACATAATCAATGTGTCCAAGGCTTCTTTTCCTTTATGGAACTTAGAGATTGAGCTTCTAAGCTCAAATTACTTCTCCTTTAAGAGTGTCATTCTTTTTTCTTAATGAAGCCATAGAAGAAGATGAAGTGGAAAGTCTTTTTGCTAAATTTTTGAGTTCTTCATTAGAAGTCCTTAACTCATTACAAGATCACTAAGAGTCTTGTATTCATCTTCTAATTTTGAGCACCTTTTCTTATAAGTTTTCACTTGTGACTTGTACTTGTCACATCTCATGGTTAGAGCCTATAGAAGCTCTTCATCTATCTCATCAAATTCAAAATCAGAATTAGAATGAGAAAAAGTACTTACCTCATTTGAAAAAGCTTCTTGTGCCATGAAGCATATATTGGCAACCTCTCATTCTTTTTCTTCTTCACTTGAGCTATCATCCCAAGTGGCTGAAAAACTTTTCTTCTTCTCCTTATCCCATCTTTTCTTCTTCTTTAATTTGGGACATTCATACTTGATGTAGCCTTGCTTGCCACATTCATAACAAGTGAATTCGTTGGATTTCTCTCTTGGATTAGGAGTTGTCTTCTTGAAGCCTTTTCTTTCCTTTCTTCTCTTGATCAACTCCTTTGTCCTCTTTGAGAGCATTGCTAGCTCCTCCTCTTCCTTATCACTTTCTTCATCATTTAAGGTGATCTCTACTTCCTTCTCTTTTGTTGAATCTTTAGGTGCTATGGTTTTTCTTTCTTTCTCTGGTTTGTCTCCTTGGCCTCTTAGCTTCTTCATTTGTTCATCTTTTTATAAGGCCAACTCATGAGTTAAGAGTTTGCCTATCAACACATCAGTTGGAACCTTTCTAATTTTTGGATTAGACTCTTATATGTTGTAAACTCTAGCACCAAATTTATATAGAGGAAGAGTTTTAAGGATTTTTGTGTTTACCTCATAGATAGTGAGAACTTTTCTGAATTTCTTCATGTTGGTGACTATAGACAAGAGCCTATTTGTCATTTCTGTGATGCACTCATTATCCTTCATCACGAAGAGTTTCCATTCGGTGACATACATCTCCAAACGGCTTGACTTTACTAGAGTTATGCCTTTATGATAGTTCTTTAGAGTCTTTCAAATGGCATGTACAATTTGATAATGTTGCACTCTTCCAATCTCTTCTCTAGAAAGTGAGCTTAGAGGAATGGTCATTGCTTCCTTGTTCTTGCCATTTGATCTCTAGTGTGCTTTAACCCATTCTTCCCTTGGGATTAATTCTTCATTACCATCCACAACTCTGGTGGGTGGCTTCCATTCCTTAATGACCATATCCCAAAGGTCCACCACATCTATGTCAAGATAGATCTCCATCCTATACTTCCAATGAGTATAGTCTATTCCATCAAAGTATGGCTTGAGTTATGAGTGGATTCCCTCTTGTGCCATGATCTTTGTTCACCCAATGAAGGTTTAATTGTGAAGTGAGACTCTGATACCACTTGTTGGCCCTAGGCACCAAGAGGGGGGGTTGAATTAATGTGTAAAAAATTAAAATTGAAAAGAGAGAGGAGAAATAAGATGAGAGGAAACACAAGATTTATAGTGGTTCGACTATAATCAACCCTATGTCCACTCCCCAATTCTTAGAAATTGGGTATTCCACTATCTTTCAAAAGTGTTTTCAATCTTACACCAAACTTTTACACTTGTATTTTAAAGGCTCACACAACAACCTATACACTTGTGTTTTGAGGCTTACGCAACAACCTTTATAACTTATGTTTTAACAGGCTCACATTATAACGTATTACACTTGGTGTTTATGCTCACACCCAATAATGACTTAAAGAATAGAAAAGAGTGAGTAGCAAAATTACAAGAGTTTTTATACAAAGTTATTAATTCTCTTGCATTTTACATCTGTTTGGTGAGGTGTTTACAGCCTCTACCCACCAAAGAGACATTGCAATAAAATTGGTACAAAATCATCAAAGTGTGCTAGATAGATTTTGCATTAAATGCTTGACAGTCATGATTCGAGGTCACTACTACTCATTTACGATTACGAATTCCAAATTTCATAAGGAAAACCTTGTTTGTGTCTAACGGCTAGTCCACGTGGCAGCTTCTGATTAGTTCACTAGAAAAAAATAGTTGTTGCCTTTCACCTGCTCTCAAAAGTAGCGATCGCGATTTATCTTGTACTTGACGCGACTCTGGATGCAAATTCCTCTGCCAAAAGTATTCATTTTCTTCTTTTGGGTTCGCGGTCGCTACCAATAAGTTCCCATCATGATTTTTTACAACGGTTATCTGGGACACTTATCAAGTTGTGATTGTGGACTTGATTGCATCTTCAGTTACTTTGAAATTCACGGTTGCAACTGAGACAAGCTTTACACTGCGAATTTGTATGTCACTTTTTGAGTTCTTCCTTTGAATGAGTTGCGGCCGAGAATGACTCCGTGATTTCGTCTGTTTGATCTTCTAGCAAGTCTTTTCATGGATCGTGGTCGCAATTCTTAGATTGTGGTCGCGATTTAAAAGTTACTTCACATTCTTTGAAGACTAAGATTTCTATCCAACTTTTAACTTAAAGACTAACAAAAAAAGGCTGCAAAACAACACTAATTTGACTCATTAGAAATGTTCAATCCCCTTTGTCAAGATCAAAAGAGGCCCAAGACTTAAGGTTAACTACCCTAGTCTAACAAATTTAAAAATAAAGCAAGTCAAAATACATATATATAAATATCTAAATATTTATGAGTTATAATTTTCCCACATATATCTAAATATCTAATAATTTCTCCTTTACGTGCATCTTCACTACTATCTAATCGAGCACGTGAAATTTCTACTTCTTGATTCATAATCTCTTGGTCAACCTCAACAAGAATATCAAGATCCGGATCTGCTCCTACTAAGTAATTATGCAATATGCAACACGCAAGTATAATTTTATTTCAAGTTCGGACACCATAATTTGGTTCAGTTGTACTTGCCATAATTGAAAAGCATTTCTTAACTACACCAAATGCACGTTCAATTACATTTCGAAAAAAGCATGCCAAAGATTAAAAAATTCCCTTTCATTTTTTAGTGGATTCCTTGAGTACTCTTTCAAATGATATCGTTCTCATCTATAAGGGGTTATAAGTCCACTCCTTAATAGTTATCCACCATCAACAAGATAGTATTTTCCTAAACATAAACATCTATGTTATTATATTCACATAATTAAAATGTTGTAGCACAATTTCTAAATTAGATTATTACCTTAAGGAATTTTCAAAGGAATTGCCCTATATAATGCATTTTTTAGAACTCTTGAATCAGATGCAGTACCTTCCCACCCCGTCAAGTTGTAAGTAAATCGTAAGTCAAATGTGTATGCGACCAACACATTTTGTGACCAAAAATCTTTACATTTGTGACAGGAAATCTTTTCACCCATGATATTTAGATGCTTCACTAGAAGAAACTTTCACATAAATATGGGTCTCATCAATTGCACTGATGCAATCTTAAGATTAAATAAATCATTTTCTATAGTTGCACATGAGAATGAAAAAATAATATATGTAAATGAAATAACTTTTACCTTAAAGAATGGGTAGAATCTATCATTTGTGGCTATTTTTTAGGGAATCCCACTACCATATGGTTGTATGAGAAATTTATCCTCTACCATTATTAGGGCTTTAAAAAGTTATGGAAATGACGACTTATCGTCTCTCCAGATAGAAAAAAATAGAATACAATCTCGTGGTTGGTGACATTATGTCCTATAATATAAAGAGATTTTGCGACTTGTTCTTCCACACTAATCCTTAAAGTTGGTCGCATACCCCCATCTCTAACTAAGATATCACATAAACCAATAAATGTCGTAGGACTCATTCTCAGCGTTGAGTGACAATGTTCAGTACCTATAAGCTTGGTCATTATTTGGGACCTTACTCGATCTGCTTTTAGTGTTATAGAAGAAGGAATTCGTATCCTTTGGTGACATTTTGTTATACCAAACCAACACGTTATTATAGCAACGACTTGTGCGACATATGCAACCATTTTTCTTTGTAACTTTATGATATTATAATCTTTAGTAATGTCATCATCCATCTATGAAAATAAAATTAATATGTTAAAACAAAGCATGTAAACACACAGTAATAAAAAATTATTTAATTGGCAAAAAAGCACAACCTCAAGCTTGCATGGAACCTTTGCAAGCCTAGCTTGATATATTATTCAATTTATCTATGTACTTAAATCATAAAATTTTAGACACAGACACAGAGAAAATTGTGTCAGGTTTTTGGTCAACCATGTTATTTCTGATTAAAGCTTAATTTGAAGTTTGAGATGGGTATGGTTTGACTTTTGAAGCTAAGAAGTCAAGTATAGTTCAAGCTTTTCACTATGTATATTTAAGTGACCTAGTGCATGTAAATACTAGACTTTACACTGGATTGTAACTCATTATGTTCCATAGAGTATTAAATTTATTTCACTGGTCCTTTCATAGGGAAAAGATAGTTACGCTGCCAAGGAAGCAAGTGAAAAGAGAATTTAGAAGAGAGGAAAAGGTTGAAAAAGTAGCCTTGTTGTATAAGGTTATAACTTACTTTACCATGTATGTTTATTATACAATTTTGATTGGTTAGCAATTTGTAATGCAGTTAATTCTTTTCCCTGCAGAGTATTGAAAAAGAATTGCTAAAATGCCTTAAGAAAGGAGTTTATGGTGACATATACAATTACCCTGCTGATAAATCCAATGAATTGCTTGATATGGATGAATTACATGTTGTTGGTGAAGAAGAAGTTGATGAGGTAAATTTCTAGGAAATTTGGAGTATCTCTTTGTCTCTCGGATACTTTGTCTTGTCATTGCATTACCTTCTGACCTTAAAAGATAATTTTGAAATATGTTAGAAGTTGCAACTTCCATTTTCTTTTTCTTTTTTTTTTTTTTTGGCCAACAAAATACATGCTTTTTAATTATTAAAATTTATTGTGTTCTTAATTGGAATAAGTAGGAAGCAGAGGTAGAATATGTTGAGGGTTTCGATAATCTTGAAGAAGATGATGATATAGAAGATTTGGTGGCCTTGGAATCAAAGACAACAACACATTTGATGGTGATAATGGTAAATATGTTGCTGAATCTTATTTTTTTGTAGTTTTTTCTAATGAATAATGTCTTTTAAAGAATTTAAATTCTATCTACTAATTTACTTCCTTATGCTTGCTTAGGCACACTGTTTGTTTAGTGGCTGAGTAGACTATTTGTCTAATGTTTATTTCTTTAAGGATTTAAATGACATAATGGGTTTTAAGGCTTTTTTGCTATCAATAGTCATACAATGGGAAAGAGGGCATATAGTAGTCACTAAAATGTTCCAACTCATGAAAAATCTTTCATTATGCCACATGATAATAGTACCTTTGCCTTTTGTTCAGTTGATACTTTCCATGAAAATCAGTGTGTGGACTCATGGGTTCACATCTAAATACTTATTTGATATAGTTGGAGTGGGTGACAATGATGATGAAGATGAAGAATTGGAAAATGTTGATCGCAAGAGAGGGAGAAGGGAATCTAATCTAGCTACAAGAAAGCTTGAGAAAAATGAATCTAGTGCTAACTTGACGAAGAAAGCTAGGGTACTTGTTGAAGTGAGGGCTTACAACAACTATGAATTTTGTTATGGCATTTCATCTTATCCCATTATGTCCACCTTTCTATCCAATTATAATATCTCAAATTGTTTTCTTTGCATCTATCAGGTTGAGCATGGAGGTGCATCCAAAAGACAAAAAACAGTCCATTGAGTGCTAATGATTAATGTGTGGTTTTATGAAGCAAATGCATATATTTGTTAGGTAGATGTAGATTACAGTGAGAGGCGCACTTGGCAGAGGAACTTTTAGATTCTATTTTTTCCCCCCAAGAAGATTATGTTGAATCAAATTTGATAAATTATATTGTAACTTTTTTTCACGGTTGGAATTCTTCAAATTTGTGGTGCTACACTAAATATCAAGCCAGATTGAAAATAATGGAAAAAGTCTGACCATTCTAAGCATACCGGTTAATTATCATAATGCTTGTTTTGTTTATAGAAAAGTAATATGGTAAGGCTATGTGAGAACGGATCTTTTCCATTATTGACTTAGTTTAGTGGTAATTAGGAGTCATATTGAAAAAAAAAATCAAATTTCAAAGATAAAGACATGGAATGATCAATAGATGACAACTATTTTGAATTTGATCATCTAAGAGATGGCTATGAAAGTTTACTAAACAAAGTAAACCATATATCATGTTAACATATGGCTCAATTGTCTTGAATTTCATCATATGGAAAGCATGAACCTCTCCTTCTACTTCATTGAATTCCAACTTTCCTTTCCACCCACTTTCCTTTACTTCTCTATAGTATAAAATACCTTTATCCCTTAACCTATCCTCTCCAGTAACACTATTAGATGAATGTCTGGCATATAACATCATTAACATTCATCTTTAGATCACCATCAGATGAATGGTTAGCATGGTTATTTGCAACAAATTTATTATTGTTCAAACAAGAAACACAGCTAAGGCTATAAGTTCATATCTATGTTGTCCCATTCTCTAACCATATTAAGCCCATTCTCAATCAAAACACAACATCTATGAAAACATCTAAAATAACACAAACAAAACAAAAAACAACAGAAAACATACATTGATTATCTAATTATATAAAGTAGAAAGCTGAAAATGAAAGGAACAAATAGCATTAGAAACCATCTGCTCTTGAGTGAAAAGAGCAGTTGGTTCCGATGGGGGAGGGGAAAAACTCCTATTCAATCACCAACTTATGTCAACCTAAGCCCATCCACATATATGTTCACCATAACAACTATGGGGGAAGTGGCAAAGAGAAGAATCTTACTTGAATAGATTTGTGAAGAAGCGGCAGAGAGAAGCTCCAACTAATTATGGATCAAGCTATTGTGTTGACATGTTGGTTTGCTATGCTTTTGAGGTCCAATGCCAAATTCATAGTAGCTTGCGGCTGGGGATGAAGAAGTTGTTGTGTTTTGATGTTGTTGTGTTGATTGTGTGTTGATCCTACAACAGGTTGTCCGAGACAATGGAGGAAGCATATTTGTCTAACCAAACCGAGGGTAGTATTGGAACTTCATTATTTTTTTTTCCTTTGATCCAATAGAAACACCCCAATTTTGGGTGGTAATGGATGGGTTTACCAAACCCTTTCAAACCACTCCAACCTCCTTTATCCAAACATCAAAATTATTTTCTAAACCAATCCATTCTATTTCTTTCCATTATAAACCTTTAATCCAAATAATCAGTTACAGGGCTCCTGTCAATTCCAATTAACCCAAAAGCTCAAGGATTGTAGCATAGTGTTACGAAGATGGAGTAAGTGGAGGTGGGGAATACCAGATCCAAGATCAATACAGTTTTATCGAGGCTACAACAACTCAATTATTCTACTTCTCAATGTCTAGAAGAGGAGCAACATTTAGTCAACTAATTAGCCGATCGTTGGAAAATGGAAGAGCAATACGGGCGCTGGCGATCACGCATTGCCTGGCTCAAAAAAGGTGATTGTAATACTGAATTTTTCCATACCACTGCATCTAAAAGGCAATATGTCAATCAAATTTTATCTCTAAAAGCTCCTAAAGGCTGGATTACAGACTCGAAAGACATTGAGGTACTTGTCCTTTCTCATTTTAAGAATCTTTACACATCTGGTTTGGTTATTGGTGGTATGGATATTATTAATTGCATTCTAAGGGTGTTTACTGCGCATATGAATAATATGTTGCTTAAGGGTGTTCACTACGCATATGAATAATATGTTGCTTGCACATAATACCATGGAGGAAGTCGAAAAAATAGCTTTTTGCGTTGGCAAGCTTAAGGCACCTGGACCTGATGGCTTTCCAGCCATCTTTTATCATCATTTTGACCTATCATTAAAGAAGATGTTTATTAAGTTGCTTCTAAATTTTGGTATCTAAATTTCTCCTTAAACAGATGAACTAGACCTATATAGTTTTAATTGCTCATGAATTTATGCACTCGTTAAAGAAACCTTGCTCTGCTAACAAAGCCATAATAGGAATCAAATTAGATATTACCAAGGCTTATGACTGGGTTGAGTGGGGTTTTTTGAAATTAGCCATGCAAAAAGTGGGGTTTCACTTAGATGTTATCCAAATAATTCTCCAGTGTTACTACAGTGTCCTTTGCCATATCTTATAATGGGGGTTTCACTTTATGTTTTAATCCGTCTTGGGGTTTAAGGCAAGGGGATCCTTTATTCGCCTACCTTTTCCTTTTCATTTCTAATACTTTCTCAACCTTCCTCAAGCACTCCATTTCCAATAGTTTAATTCAAGAGGTCAAGCTTAATTAAAGATGTCTGCCGCTTTCCCATTTAATGTTTGTCGATAACACTCTCTTATGTCATCCTCCTTCTTATCAATAAGCCCAAAATGTTAAACAAGTATTTGTATGATTCCATGAGGGCTTCGACTGGCTATTCAATTTCTTGAAATCCAGTATTTGTCTTAACAAATTAGTTACTCAAGAAACTAAATCATCTATTATGGTTGTTAAGAGCGCTTCGAATTTCACAACTATGCTCAAATGAATGGAAACTTGCTAGCAACTCTTACTTTTTATTGATCATCGAAGGATCGAGAGGACGAAAGGTAATACATTGGTAATAACCCCTAGTTATGGCATACGATTTGGATCAATAGGGGATCCTTGAGGGCTCGTGTAAAAGAAAAACCATTTTTTTCCAAAGTAGTAGTCAACGGGGTGGGACAATACATTGGTATCATCCCTAAGTGACATGTGGAATCGCCACCCCACTTTGGTAGGGACAAGAATCTAGGCAAGGAAAAATTTTTAGCCTACCTAAGTCTTTTAGAAGACTCAATCCATCTTTACCTCAGCAAATATCGGGTTCGAGAGTTGGTTACAACTTGGAGAAGAACTTAGGCACCCTTAAATCACCCGGATATAGGGATCAGACTTTCGGGTAATCAATGGTTCATTTTTATACTTTCCTTTTATTAATTAATTTCTCATTTAACCACCTCGGCACAGGCATCTAAACAAGCCATCAACCATAAAAATACAATATGCAATGCATTAATGATATGCAAGATGTAAGAAACAATAATATATACAAGGCAGGGATGAGAGATACATATCTAAATGGTAGGATTGTCATGTAATGAACTTAAATTGATAAAAGGCATGCATTTTCATCCATTCATCCATATTCAAACATCAAAGAGGGAGTGGGAGTCACACATTCATGGCAAGGGGAGTATCATACATATCCATGCATTCATTCATTCACATCATGCATGATTAATTGGGGATGGTTGCATCATGTCAAAGTGGTTTTAGAATACATTATCATTCATTCATTTAGACACAATCATCCACAATCATATAGGATATGAATCAAGACCACGTTCATGGCCTAACTCAAGTAATAGCACCTTGGAGTGAGTTGGGGTGAGTTATGGTTTAGGGTTTCTATGTTTGAGAGGTAATTTCAGAAGAGTAAGTTTAAGGTTTCCAAGCCTTTTCTCCCTCTTCATATTTATAAATGTGGGATGAGTGCAGAGGGCCAAAAATGGTTCTTGGTGCACCATAGACATGTCCAATCATAGAGAGATAAATCTCTTGGAATTAGAGTTTGCATGTGGGTTGTATAGAGAGGAATGGGTTGTACATTCCTCTGGCAAGGTTGTGCAACCTTGAGATTTAAGAGGGGATCAATTCCATAAATTTCTAAGACTTAAGGTTTTAGAGAGGGTTGTACAACCCTGGTTTATGGGCTGCACTACCCTGCTTGATAGGTTGTATAGCCCATTAACCTTTTGAGCTTGGTTTTGGGTTTTCTCCAAGGTATCCTAGGGCATTTTATCTTTTTTTTTTTTTTTTTGACTGTTTCTTTTGCATTCTGGGAACAGATCCGATGATTTTCATCATCGATTTTTGCATCCAGAGGTCCAAAATCTCGTTTTGAACATGTGCAAAATGAAAAGTGGCGATAAATATCTAGGTATACCTTATTTATGGGGCATTAGCAAATCTCATACATTTATTACATTCTCGATAGGATGTGGAAAGAAATTAACAACTGGTGTCATGTTATTCTATATTCTGGGGGGAGGAAAATACCGATTAAATCTGTTTTGAATGCTATACCATCCTATCTAATGTCCTCCTTCCTCCCAAAATCTATATGTAGTTAATTGAATACTATGATGGCTAGATTTTGGAGATCACAAACTATTGATGCTCGCAAAATGAGTCTAGATACCTGGCAAGTTTTATCACAACCAAAACATTTAGAAGTTTCTATGAATTTAATATCGCTTTTCTAGCAAAGCAAGCTTGGAAGCTCTTAACAGAGCCATCCACGCGTTGGGCTTAACTTATTAAAGGCCTTTATTTTCCCAATGAATCTTTTTGGGATGCTAAACCCAAGCATCACTCCTTGTGGGGCTGGAAGAGCCTTTTGGCAGCAAGATCTATCATTTTTAAAGGTGCATTAAGAAAGATTAATAATGGAAAAGATTCTTATATTTGGGATCAGCCATGGCTTCCCACACTTCTAAATTTTTCCGTCTAACTCATGACCCAATCATTGTCAACTTTATCATGTTTGTTATCACATTCAAAATGGCGAATGGAATGTTTCTATGATTGCATCTACGATGTATATTGAAGCATTTGCTATACCGGCTACTCCTGTTGGTTGTGATGATCTTGAAGATAAATGGATCTGGTCTCCCTCTACTTCGGGTAAGTTATCTATCAAGTCTGTTTACTACATGTTGAAGAGTAGCAATCTGGTTTTTAATCAAACAACCTCATCTTCGTCTCATGCCAATTTCACTCCTTCCTTTTGGAAGTTCATGTGGAGCATCTCCCTCCCCCCAAAATCAAACTATTCTTATGGAAAATTCTAAGAAATTCCATTCCTGGAGGTGCTGTTCTTAAGGCTCGAAGTATCGATGCTCTTCATGTCTGTCCTTTTTGTTGGAATGAAACTGAAACTGTTGAGCATTTATTTCTTTGGTGTTCTATTACTAGAAGAGTATGGTTTGCTAGTTTATTAAATTATATCCCATCATCTCGGCATTATACTACCATAGCTGATTGGTGGCAGCACCTAAATCAGTCATGGCATCTCAAGCCATCAGACCATTTATGGACCATAATAGGTTTCTTGTTGTGAGCTATATGCTTGGCTAGAAACAGCATCATTTTTGCACGTGCTACTCTTGATCCTATAGCTATAGCCAAGCATGGAGACTCCATGGCTGATGAATTTATTACGATTGCTCATAAATCAGAAGTAGGGAAACAAATATTTCATGGCTTTTGAAATATTACCAATTTTCCTACGGATCCCCATGCCATCAACATCAACTATGCTGTTCATATTCATGAAGATTTTGATCTAGCTAGGTGGAGGACAACAGTTGCAGTTTTAATTACTGATCGTAATAGAAGAATGGTTGATGGTTTGACATGCTTTAAGTTTGTCTCTTCAGCTCAGCAAGCTCATGCTCAAGCTTTGTTTTTGGCAATTTCCTTAGCCTCTCAGATCAGTCTTTTAAATTTTGTATTATGTAGTAACAATCGTGTCCTTGTTCGACTGTTAACTTCTAATATGAAGGACAACCCTTGGGACATTTTTGGTGTTCTAACTCAAGCAAAAACAAAACTTTCCCAAGTTCTAACACTTGTATTAGGTTTATTCCCAAGCATCTAAACAAGCCTGCTAGATAGTTTGTTAAGAACTTAATTAAAGGAAGTCTCCCTTTTGCATGGGTTTCTAATCAAGGGATCTTGTAAATAGCCTTTCTTGTACTTTTTGGCCTGTTTAATATAATTCATCTTTGCTAAAAAAAAAAAAAAAAGACCACAATGATAGTGGTCGCTATTTTTGGCATATAAGATAGTGACCACAGAAGATGCGGCCGCTATTTGTATAATATCAATGCTCGAATAAACGAAGAAGATAAACACTGAATCCCCAATTTCTCAAACCGTAAGAGAATCCCCAATTTTCATCGAACCATATATCCCTAATTCTTGTCAACCCTAAATCGAAGAAGAAACCTCGAATCCTCGAGCCAAAACTGCAAAACTGATTGGTGTTTGCTTCTCGTTTCAGAAATCACTCGAAATCGAAGAAGAAACCTCAGGTCTCTGCGATGAGAATGTCTCCGGTGGCTTTGTGCTTGCTTCTCAGTCAGGTTAGTAAATCGTCTTTCTTCTAGTAGAACTTTGGGTAATGCGGAACTCGTGTGTTCTCTTTCAAGAATCAAGAAGATTCTTCTCTTCCTGTAATGATAACAATGAAGCTCGCTGTTGATATGTGGGTATAATTTTCCTTTCTTGTCTTTTTAAGGACTCTGAATAATGCAAGAACTTTGTGATTTATATACTTTAATCCTCAAACATCATCCATTGTGGTTAGCATTTTGATTTATATATTTGACTTGGACTTATACGCTTTTAATTCTATTTTCTGAAAACAATAATGTTCAGTGTTAGACAACGAATGAAGAGGAATATTTTGAGTTCAAGACAGATTGGCACTTTTCCCTCTTGGGTGGATTCATGTAAGTATCTCAGTAGCCATGATGACCTGCAATTATGAACTTTTCTGCTAATTTGGTTCTTTGCTTGTAATGGTGTTATATTTTCCATCCCTTTAGATAAGTAAATTTAAATCCAATTGTTGTGCTATATTTTTCATCAGATGCTTTTATTATTATGCATTAGCTTATTATTTATTTCTTGAATGTATTTTAGACACACCCATCATATACATGTTTCATGTTGTCTGTTGATCTACACACTCATTATTCATATCAGGTAACAGCAACCATTAGTTATCTATTTCTTTTCTTATGTACTAAAATGTTGCTCTATTTTTAGAGTTCTTAATGCATTCCTGATTCTCTTCTAAAATGGAACTTGATTTATGATTTTTTTGATCTGCATAAGGTATTATTGATTCGTGCTGTATCTGTTCTATGCAGGTGCTGCTAGATAATTGATGATCAGCCAATGCATCAAGTCATCCACAGCTAAAACTTTCCGCCTGTTTTGATGTACGATGTCATAAAATTTGCCACATGTTATTGTTTCCTTTATGTTTAGTTGCTTTCTTGGTGTGCAAAATCTTTTGCATTTCTTAGTCATTTGTTTTTCTGCTTTGTACAGGTTTTGGTTATTAGATGTGTCGATATGCTTTGTGCAGGGGTGCCTATTTTGATTTTGAAATGAATTTGGTTAGTCAAAGCAAGTTTAGATGACTGAAACTGGATTGCATGTCAATGGAATAGATGCATAGTTGATGGTCTTGTTTATCAATGAAGGGTACAAATTTTAAAAGTATAAAGCAAGTTTTTGTGGCTAAAGCATTCTTGTGTTGATATCTGTGAGGAACTCTTCCCCTTTTCAATTTAACTGCTAATCATTCTCAGATGCTTACAAGAAAGTAGTTATACAGGAAGATTCTATACCTTGAAATTCTCCGTGTTTACATATGCAAATTTATTAAATTTTGCTTCTATTAAATTTTGCCTTTCTTCCAAGTAAGACTGAAACTTTCGCTGATATTTAGTTGTTTTCCTCAAGACATATCCTCTTACTCCATTCCTTTTTAAGTTGACAAAGCCAAATCGTTTGCAGGTTAAACTTAATCTAAGATGGATCAACTTAACAGAGTGAAGATTTTGAAGAGACAAAGGTAATTTTTTTCTTAGCCTGCTCCTCTCTCTTTGATTTGAGAAGTTTGAGTAATGGATTATAGTTCATAAATCTGGTCATAATTCTAGGACACTTAGTATAACCTCTTGCCACGCTAACCTAGAAACAAGAGATATTGACTTCCCCAAAAAGTCACTAATATATGTTTACATGAGATTTAAATAGTACCCTTCTTATGTGAAATTCAGGACTTCATTTGTGCCTACTAAGCATGTATTTTGTTCTTTCTTGATGAATTTAAAGTCAATCTCGTTTTGGATTATGTGGTTTTGTAGCCCTGAATACAATTGGTTTTTTAGCCAGATAGGTTTTGTGGAATTCAGAACTTGATGAGTTTGTTATCTGAAAACTTTCAGTTAATATTTTATTTTGTCTGTGCCTACTGAGCATGTGTTTTGTCCTTATTTCATTTGTGCCTACGGAGCATGTGTTTTGTCCTTATTTCATTTGTACTGAGCATGTGTTTTCTTCTTACTCTCTAACTTCAGAGGACAATGTAGTAAAGGGATGGTTTATCAGTTATATTACTGTTTGGTCATATTCATTAGATTGATGTAGTTGGGACTTCTTTAACTTGGGTGAACTTTGCAGCTATTATATTTAATTTGTACTAAATACATCAAATTCCTTGTGCTGTTAATTACCAGGGATTAAAGAATAATATATAGTTAAAAAGGCAAAAAAGGAATGACTGTTGGCATTGAACATAATCTTTAGTGGTCAAAAGTGGGATGGAGGATTCTGAGGATTAAATTTGGATTAATATTCTAAGAGAATATGATAATGTTGTTATGGCAGTATTATAAGGACTAACTAAAAGTGATAATCATATCATAATATATATTTGTACTGTTGCTGCTATTTTAAAAGGACTACATATAGTCTTTGTGGGCACTTCCAATATTAGTGTTTATTGCTTTGGCCTACCTTCAGTTCTAGGTCTATTGAAAAAGCAAAACTGCCACTCACCCGTCATCTTTCTATAATTTTTTTCCTTATATATATATATATATATATATATACATAAAGTGCATGTCTATTATTATAAATAAATTTCTTTAAAATTTAAATAATTACACTTTATTATTCTTGATTAATCTATGTTTTATGATTATCTTTTGATTGTTGAATTTATTTTGTTATAAAGGATGCATTATCGACCATGTGGTGTAGATGGATCTGTTGGAGGCAGAGGATGAGGCATGAGCATTTATAGCATTAATATTTCAGTACTTTAACTTGACTTTGGAACATTAGAATTTGAATATTTTTTATGTTCACTACTTTTGTATTTGTAACATTAGTATTATACATTATTATATTTCATTTAATTATTAATTATGTTTCAATACTTGCGAATTTTAATTCATTTCAAACTGTATAATAATAATAATAATAATAATAATAATAAGAATAAAAGAAATGTAAATATAATCATAATATTATAAGTTATTTAATTGTTTAGCTATTATAAAGTACGTGGTCTCTGATGTGGTAACTAAATAGAGACCACAAAATATGGTCTCTAAATAGGGATCGTTATGTGGTCTTTAAATGATTCCTCATGATCTCTTATAGTCAATATTTAGCAATTACAGAAAGATCATTTAGCGACCACATAATGTGGTTTTTAAATAGATACCACATTATATGGTCGTTAAACTATTTGCGACAAAGGTTTTAGCGATCACAAAATGTGATCGCTAACATGGTTGGCAATCACTTAGATACCACATTTTGTGATCTTTAAATCTAGCTTTCTTATAGTGAGAAAATTTACAATAAGAGTTAAAATAATATAGAAAAATTTTGAAAAATAAAATAATATAGAAAATAACATGAAAGAATTTCAATAGTTAAAGAAAATAAAATAAAAAAAATTGTATTTTTGATCTTTTATTGTCAACAAAAACAATATAGAAAATTTTCTATCGATTTTAATCTTGAATATTAAAATTTTACAATACGAGTTAAAAAAATTATTAGTTATGTATCATAGGTCAATTCTTGTAATTAATATTTTCTTAATAATGTTATGGTTGCAATTTTATTAAATATCTCTTTTATATTTTATTTACAACTAAATTATAAATTTCATGAATAGTTAATTTTACCTAACGTCTTCAAGTATATGATTTGATAGTAAAATCTTTGGGTATAAAGAATTTTATTATAAATTGTTTTTAGTCGATCATTATTGTTAGGATAATAATGAAATAAGATTAGTATGTATTTAATTAATGACTATGTTTTACTAATCATGAATATGTGATATTAAATCAAACAAACAAACAAACACACACACACACACACACACACACACATATATATATATATATATATAAACATTGTATTGGACCAACCTGCTATGAGAGCACTACATGGATAAACAGTCATAAGTGATTTTTATGTAATAATATTAATTTAATCCTATGACCTAAAAAATCATCATAATTTCAATAAAACGAACTTCATATTTTGATACAATCTAACATTATCTTTAATAAGATAATTATACAATTTGATATTGGACGTGAAGTAAATCATATAGAGGAAGATGAACAACTGGGAAGGAATTTGTCCCTCATGTATTTATGAAAAATATATCTTTGGGCTCCTCGATAAGTTAGACTGAAGAGCTTGCATGATCATACAGAAACGAATTGATAAAGGTTATTAATGTCATTTGATATCACTTTACTTAGAGATCGAGAAATAATTGAACTATATAAAGATGACATGATTCATGTCTGATGTTCAATTGAGATATAATGTGACAAAAATATTATAATACTATTGATAAAATAAGTTATGTCATATCATTTACCTTTATATAATTTGGATAGTCATAATGTTTTGTTAAAAGCCACTTATGAGTTGTGAACCAAAATATGTTTTTAGGTCACTATCAACATTATGTGAACTTACAGGGTCGCACACATAAAATAGGCATAAAGCGAAATTTGAGTTTTACTGCTCTCTATATTTATAATAAAGATAACTAGAGATATAATGTTAATTATTTAGATATTTATTTCATTTTAAAGGTTAAAAGGGAATAGAATATTATTTTATTTATATCTTTCAAGATACAAAGTCTACATAAATATCTTAATGGTTAAGATATATATGCATGTTTTTGGATTTTCTAAAACACACAGAATCATTCATATTTTCAAAAAACGTTTAAGAGAAAAAAAAATCCTAATGCTAGCACACTTTAGCTTTGGAGAGAGTTTGCTCGTGTCGATACCTACGGAGAACGTCCATCAATTTGGTGGTGTCTCAATACAATCTAAGTTTGAGGTTATGTGTTACAAGTGTAAACTTCATCTCTACTTTCCATCAATCTTATCTCTCTTGTTCAAATTGGTAAAGTTTTCACATCACTCTTTTCATTTAATCAAATCGTATGGATTCTTAATTATGTACAAAAGTTTTTTATTTTTCTATTGCGTTTGTTCTACAAATCTCAACAAAAATATCATTGGTTATTACTTATCAGTCAACAAATAGAATTGGTGCAATAATAGAGGAAAATGATTTAAAACGAGAGAAATGATGCAAAAAAAAGAAAGAAATTAATGCAAAAAGGGAAATAGTGTGAATAACTGTTCTGTTTCCCTCCAAGACTAAGAGGGTATAATTGACTTTTTATAGTCATTGATCTATATTCAACGCGGATCAACTTGATCCCTTAGTATAATTTATAAAGGGAAAAAAAAAGGTCACATGCAGCCTTAATGATGTTACATTAAATGCTGACAATGTCCAAACAATTATAACATTCCTAGAGGTTATGTTTTTCGTAGAATTGAATTTATTGTGCCTTGTTTGATTGAAACAAGAAAATTAATATATGAAGTTTGAAATACATTGAAAACTTGTAATTATTTTATATATTTATAGCATCTACAATTGATTTTTTTGTCAGAATATAATAGATATTATTTTACGAGCCATAAGTTATATATATGTATATTATATCATATATATACCGTTCACATATTAACATGCACTTCTCAGCTTCAAGCAGCTGCTTAATAACACGCATATGTTCATATAGGTTATAATACACATTATATAGCCTTCGAATTGAGAAAGAAAGATTATTTATGCTTTCTTGTGTCAAGCCTTGCTTAAGCTAAAAACTTCATTAGTTCTCTCAGATTTCGGCGAAGGCGGCCATTGTCCACATGTGACAGCTATGTCCTTATACTGCTGCAGAGCTTCAAGTGTTTAAACAATGGCCAGTATTTTTCCCCTGCCTTTATGCATTGCAATGCCAGAAAAGCAATTTGCTTTGCCCCCTTCACAGAAAAACTGCCCTGCAAGTCTTGGATCCAAGATGTACCGCAATCTCCGACTACTCGTTAGTTATGGTTTCGCCCAATCAATGAGGTTTTGCTCACTCTTTGGTCTAGACTTGTCCATTGCTCTCCTACCTGTTAGCAGCTCTAGCAATACTACTCCAAAGCTGTAAACAACTTTTGGCTGTTAAGTGCCCTGAAAAGCATTTTACGATTGAGAAAATTGTTTGGTTGATTTGACTTTTAAAATATTGATACTAATTCTAATATAATTTCTGATATTTCAAATCATCAACATTGTGGTTAATGGTTTTAAAATTGGATTAGAAAGTGAATTGTTCGAATTTTTAGTTCATTAGATATTTTAAAAAAATTAAAACTATAAATAAATAATATTTTAAAATTATAAAAATAATATAATGTAATATAATAATATAATGAAAAAATATTTTTAACACACAATATTCTTATAGTGGTTCGAATATTAATGAACCTTATATCAATTCCTCAATTCTTCACAATTAGGTGTTCTACTAACTCAAAGTTGTGTTTCCAAGCTCACAACGAACTTGTATAATGTGTTTTAATGGCTCACACACAACCCTAGAACTTGGGTTTCACGGCTCGCACAAAAACCTCAATCAAGTGTTTTCTCAAAAGCTCACACTTAACTTAATACAAGAGTTTTGACAGTTAGACTAACTCTCAAACCCAATTACAATGGTGTTTAATACTTACACCCAACAATATTAACTCACATATAAAGATAAAAAGGTTGAGAAACAAAATTGCAAGAGTTTGATTATAATCAATGATATTCTATTGCATTCATATTTGTGTGGTGGAGTATTTATAGGTAATAACCACCAAAAAGACGTTACTAACAAACTATTCCTAAATCTCTAAGGTAAGTTAGACAGATTTTGCATTAAATGTCTATCAGACGAATTTCACGGTCGTGACTGGCATTTTGTTGTCGTAAATTTTCAATTTGCACTAGAAAGACTAAAATCACGGTGAAAAACCTCGTTTTGTGTCTAATGGCTAGTCTACATGGCATGCTGCTATTGGTTTACCAAAAAAAATAGTAGTTGCGTTTATCCAACCAACCAAAGTTACGATTGTGATTAAGGTTCTTCTTGGACGAGACAGGGATCACAAATCCTTCTATTTGGTAAAAAAAAATGCTTCAATGGGTTGCGGTCTCAACAGTTTTTTCCTCTTCGCGAATTTTGATATGCCAACAGTTTTCTTGAACACTTGACAATTTTTTATTGTAGATTTGGTTTCCTCCATACAGCTATAAAAGTCACGGTTGTGACTGAGAATGCAAACGTCACTGCGAATCACACTGTATGATAATCATGTCTTCCTTGGTTGGATCTCGTCTACGATTTGCTTCACAAATTTGTCTAGTTCAAGTTCATCCATCCTTGTTGCAAGGTAGCGGTCTCGATTTTGAAGTTCTTGACTACAAATTTGTATGATTTACTTAATGTTAGAGATTTAGACTTCCATTCAACTTTCAATACAAACCTATCTAAAAAAACTACAAACACAATGCTTAAACAAGATGTTAGAACCAATCAATATTCATTATCAAGATCACATGAGACCTTGGACTTAGGTTTGACTAACTTAGTCCAACAATCTCCCCCTTTTTGATTTTGACAACTTAGATTGATTTTACTAAATGAAATGAATTACATGAGTGTGAAGTTGAGATGGTTAACTTTTTTTAACAAAATACTTGTTGAGAGACAAAGTTTAGCAAAGATTTACATTTTAGATTAGATTGCTCCCCCTTAACTTATAGTTCCCTTTGAGTACATGTCATGCAATTTCTTTCACTATTTCTCTCTCCTTTTGGCAAGACCAAAAAAAGGGTATAAGTGTTAATAACACATAATTCGAATAAGACTTGGGATAATAAATAGAAGAGCAATCACATATCATAAACAAATACATAAAACATAAATTGCAAACAATTTTATTTATGTAGATAACAATATATAGATAGAAATAGGATCACAATCTTAGGCTACAAAATAAACAAAGTAAATAGCATAAAAGAAAAATACTACAAGTCTTGGAAAGAATGCTAAAAGATTGAAGAAGTATCATCATCTCCAGAATGAATAATTTTTCATCTGCACCTCCTCCTTATGCTTCATCCCCTTCTTCCACCTTATGATCTTCTTATTCTTCCAAAGTATCCTCTCAATCTTCAAAATCAGGGAGGTGGCAAGGGGTAGCACCCACCTTCTCTTGGAGATCCACCAAGTCAATATGGAGGTGGGAAAGTAGAAGAAATCTCCTATTGATCATCCTCATGACTTTGTCTAATTTCTTATTTGTGGAGGAGAAAGAGATGGCAGATGACTTGGTTTTGGGTTTAGGCTTGGGATATGGAATTGGTTGGGTACCCTCCTCGATCACAAGCCTCTTCCTCTTTGAGACTTGAGATGTTTCAAACTTTTTAGCCCTAAAAGAACCTAAGGTAAGTATAAGAATATAGGTGTATAAACTTGGCATTAATGAGGTAGGGCAAGTCAAGGAAATTGTGAGATGGCAAATATTTCTTTGTGAGAAATTTTTCATTTTCCTCATTTAGGGCTCCCACATACCTATAAATTGCTATGACATGAAAAGGTAGAAGGAATTGACTCTTGGGCTTGGTACTTATGTGAATCAATTGATCCACAAAACATCAACCAATTTGGATGGGTTTGTTTTGGTTAAGCAAAAAAAAAAAAAAAAGGCTAAGTCCTTTTGAAAGACATTTTCATTCCCATCACCTCTGACATTTACAGAAAAGTGATGATACAATAAAGAAGCCAATTAGGAAGAGTCTAGATATACTAAGCCAAAGATGTTTTTGGGTCATGTTTTGTTTCAATGGATATTTCAGACCAAAATTCTGAGTAGATGATATCAAGTACAAAGATGATGAAAGGGATATCATCTCCCATTTGAAGGTTCAAAAAGGTATAGAGTTGTTCAAAGGTTATAAAGAAATGATCCCTGAAAGCCCAAAAAATTAACCCATGTTGACCTGCTCTAGATTTGGCTCTTCTGCTTAATATGACCATGCACATGAACTCTCTAACAACTTCTTTATATCTGGGTTCATCTCAGAAGACAAACTCATTCTAGCTCAAGTTAGACAAGTAGGCATGAATTTCATCCTTAATTCATTGGGATTCAAGGAGAAAAGTTAAAGAAATCTTATTGAGTTGGATGATTTTAGAGGAGTTGGGTTTGTAACGGTCTTTCTCTTCTTTGGTGATCCCTTTCATCAAATGAAGAGTAGGATAACCAGAGGGTTAGGCTATGCCTTTTCCTTTCTTTGCTCTAGAGAGCTTTTTAGGTGCCATTAAAGAAGTTTGAAGATGATAGATAGTTTGAGATAAGAAAATGAAAAGAGATGAGGAAAATGTGTAAAAGTGATGTGGAATAGTGTTAGAAGGGGTTAAATAGGCAAAAATCTGATAAAAAATGGTAAAAAAAGATCAATTTCACAATAAATGAGGGGGTGTCATCTTGGCAGTTGAATCAGTTAATATTTGGTAGTTACTCTAATTCGCAACTGCGAACCTCAAGCTGCAAATGCTAATTACAAAAAATATGAGTAACGAATAAGAATTCCTCGAAAACTGAAGGAGTCGATGGTCAAAACTTTTGAATTAGGAAAAAATCCACGATGGAGAATTGAAATTACAATCACAAATTTGACGTATGATAGAAGGTTTGACAAGTGCCTATAAATTTCAATCGCGAAAGGAAAGTAGCGACTATGAATTAGGAGGCAAAAAGGGAAATAAGGAAGAGATAAAAATTCTCCTTCCTAATTGTGATCCACTAAATGTATTAATTATTAATTCCTGCAAATTGGCATAGAGAAGCACATTTGCATAAGGAATTAAAACATCCAAAGTAGTAAAGTGTACATCTATCAAATATAACATCCATTTACACAAAACAATAAACTAAATAAAGAATATTCTATAAGATATGATTTTCACTCTAGGGAGCTTCCATCAAGCATTCTTAGCTCCCTCTTAATGAAGTTCATCCTTTCTTCATTGAGGGATTTAGTGAAAATATCCGCAAGTTTATGATTGGTGTCAATAAACTACGACACTACATCACCATTTTGGACATCATCTTTGAGAAAGTGATGCCTAATGTCAATGTGTTTACTCCTAGAGTGTTAGATAGGATTTCTTAAGAGATTTATTGCACTTGTGTTGTCACATTTGATGGTAATGTGATCAATACTTTTGTCATAATCCTTTAGTTGTTGTTTCATCTAAAGAACTTAGCTGCAATAACAACCTATAACCACATATTCTACTTCAGCGGTGGATAAGGCAACTGAAGCTTGTTTATTACTAAACCAAAAAACTAAACATTCTCCTATAAATTGGCAAGTTTCAGAAGTACTTTTTCTATCTAGTAAGTATTGGCATAATTTGCATTTGAATATCCTAGAAGGCTAAAAGATGAATTCCTAGGATACCATAAATCTAAATGCAATGTGCCATGTAAATACTTAAGAATCCTTTTAACAACATTAAGATGTGATTCCTTAGGACAGGATTGAAATCTGGCACATATGCATACACTAAACATGATGTTGGGTCTAGAGGCAATAAGATAGAGCAGAGAACTAATCATACCTCTATATCTCTTTTCATCAACAAACTTGCCCAATTCATCTTTGTCTAGTTTGATGGTAGCACTCATTGGTGCCTTTGATACTTAACATCCTTTCATGCCAAATTTCTTAAGTATATCCTTTTTGTACTTGGCTTGGTTAATGAATATGCCCTCTTTGGTTTGCTTGATTTGTAGACCAAGAAAGATCTTGAGCTCTCTCGTCATGCTTATCTCAAATTTCTTAGTCATACACTTGGCAAAATCCTTATAAAGAGATTCATTAGTAGCACCAAATATAATATCGTCAACATATATTTATACAATGAGTGTGTATTAATTGTGCCTTTTAACAAGCAAAGTAGTATCGACCTTTCCTTTCTCAAAATCATTTGTAAAAAAAATATGCTAAGCCTTTCGTACCAAACCCTTGGAGCTTGTTTCAAACCATATAAGGCTCTATTTAACTTATAAACATGATTTGGAAAAATATGAGATTCAAAACCAAAAGGTTGTTTAACATAAACTTCCTCCTTAATGAGACCATTTAAAAATGCACTTTTAATATCCATTTGAAAAAGTTTAAAATTCATATGAAATGCATAAGCTAAAGGAATCTTAATGGCCTTTAATTTTGCTACATGGGCATAAGTTTCATCATAATCAATGCCTTCCTCTTAGTTGTACCCATCGTAACCAATCTAGCCTTATTTTTAGTAATGAAACCTTGCTCATCTAACATATTCCTAAAGACCCCTTTGCGTCCTACAATAGGGTGTTACTTAGGCCTAGGAACAAGTTTTCATACGTTATTTCTCTCAAATTGGTTAAGTTTCTCTTACATGGCAATCACCTAACTTTTATTATTAAGAGCCTCATCAATTGATTTTGGCTTCAATTGAGAAACAAATGCAAGATTATTGTCTAAAGCATTAAGTTGAGATATAGTACTTACACCGTTAGATGTATCACCAATAATTAAATCCTTTGGATGATGTTTGGAGAATCTCCAATTCTTGGGAAGATCTTGATTTGAAATTTCTAGTTGTTATGGTTGGAATTCCTTTTCTTCTTTTGATGACTTGTCTTCATCATAAGTTTTAACAATCTGTTTTGAAGTTGACTCCAACTCCATTTTCTCAAATTCACCTGCAAGATTATTAACAAGAGAACCTTTTCCAATATTAAGTTTACTATGTTCATCAAACACAATGTTTATAGACTCCTTAACAACCATAGTGCTTTTATTGAATTCTTTATAGGCTTTACTAGAGGTGAAATATCCTAGAAAAATACCTTCATTTATCTTAGAATCAAAATTTTCAAGATTGTCCTTGGTATTTAAGATGTAACACATATACCAAAAAACTCTTAGGTATGACAACTTAGGCTTTCTACCATTCTAAAGCTCATAAGAAGTTTTATTGAGAATGACTCTTTTGAAAACACGATTAGAAATGTAATAAGAAGTATTGATGGCTTCAGCTATAAGTAATTAGGCAAGGAATACTCATTGAGCATAGTTCTAGCCATCTCTACTAGGGTTCTATTTTTCCTCTCTATAACACCATTTTTGTTGTAGTGTTCTAAAAGTTGAAAAATTATAAGAAATCCATTCTCTAAACAATAAGATTCAAAGATTCATTTTAAAATTCTTTTCCATGGTCACTACTTATAAAAGAAATGAAGTAACCCTTTTCAGTTTGAACTCCTTTTGCCAAACTTTTAAAAGCATCGAAAGTGTCATACTTATAAGCCAGAAAGGATACCTAAGTAAACCTAGAGTAATTATCAACTAGAACAAGTGCATAATATTTTTCATCTAAACTAGCACTCCTAGTAGGTCCAATCAAGTCCATATGGATAAGTTGAAAAGGTTTAGATATACTTACAACATTCTTTGCCTTGAATAAAGATAGATGTTGCTTTCCCATTTGACATGGTCCACAAGTCTTGTCTTTTGAGAATTTTAGCTTGAGAAGACCTTCCACTAGCTTTCCTTTTGATAGGCTTTGTAGAAGTTCCATGCTAGCATGACAAAGTTTTCTATGCTAAATCCAAACTTCATTGCTAAGGGACATAAGACACTTGAAAGATTGGTCAGCCAAATTGTCTAAGTCAATTAAATAGGTATTGCCCCTCTTTTCACCCTTGAAGACTACCTTTTTATCCACCAAAGTGGTAAATCGACACTCTCTAGTGTCAAAGGTGACTTTGTTACCTTTTATCACATAATTGACTTACACTTAGCAAATTATGTTATAAACCATCTACAAGAAGAACATCATCAATAAGTGAACAACCATTTTTACCAATTGTTCCGATGCCAATTACCTTACTATTGGCATTTTTCTCAAAAGTGGCATTGGTCATGAACAACTTTTTATTGCCCGTCTTATGCTTTGAGCATCTACTATCCACATGCCAATCATTTTCTTCATTGGTGGTTGTCATACAATCCTATACAACATAAACAAATCACATTTGTTTAGGTACCCAAACATACTTGGGTCCTTGGGGTTAGGCCTAGAAGGGTCCTTTAATTTCATATGAGCTTTTCTAATATAACAATAGATATTTATATGACCAAACTTTATGCAATAATGACATTGGAGTTTAGACTTATGAGTCTTTCTCCTATACATAACTTTGGTATGAGTAGGAGTACTTCTTATACTATGATGATGTGAGTGTGAGCATGTGTAAGAATGGTTAAAAGTAGATAAGAACTTTTTGTGAGTGTTAGGGTGAGTAGGTGTAGAAGTATGCATGGTTAGCCTATTTTGGCATAGGTTTTGAGCCTTGATGTGCCTTCCCTTTTTCCTTTGGGCATCGATGGCTTAGTGTTATGAGCACTCTTCCTCCCAACTACCTCAATACTAAATGTTTGAGGTATTGAAGCTCTAATGAAAGTAGTGAGAGGAGGATTAGATGATGAGGAGGCTTCATCGAAGCCAATACCATGTCAAAGTGAGGGTCTTTGAGATACAATTAACGTAAAGCTTCTTTCTTTTTGTGAAACTTAGAAATAGAGTTTTTAAGTTCAATTACCTCTCCTTTTAAGGTATCAATTTCCTTTCTCAAGGAATTTAGAGAAGATAAAGACTTTGTAAGTCTTTCTATAGATTTTTTGAGTTCTTCATTAGAAGTCCTCAATTCACTTACAAGTTCATTCAATGAGTTAAACTCATTTTCTAGTTTTGAGCATTTCTTTTTGTAAGTTTTCATTTGTGGCTTGTATTTGTCCCAACTCAAGGTATGAGCTTTCAAGAGCTCATCATCTATATCATCTAATGCATTATAGTTTGCATATGAATGGGGTAAAGAACTTACTCATTTGAAGAGTCATCTTGTGTCATGAAGCATGGATTTGCCACTTCTTCATCTTCATCCTCCTCACTAGAGTTGTCATCCTAAGTAATTTTGAAGTTGTTCTTCTTTCTTTATTCCCTTTCTTCTTCTTTTTCAGCTTGGGGCAATCATACTTGATGTGGCCTTGTTTGCCAAACTCATTGCATGTACCTTACTCATCCTTTCTTTGAGGTTGGGAGATGCCTTCTTGAAGTTCCTTCTATCTTTTCTTCTTCTTATCAGCTTAGTTCTTCTAGAAAGCATAACTAGCTCCTCCTCTTCTTTTTCACTATCATCATCACTTAAGACAGCTTCTACTTCTTTGTCTTTAGATGAGGATTTGAGAGCTAAGGTCTTTTTCTCTATTTTGTCATTCTTATCCCATTGCCCTCTCATATTCTTCATCTCTTTATCCTTTTTCAAGGCTAGCTCATAAGTGAAAAGCTTGCCTATAAGGACATCAGTTTGCACTTTTTCAATTTTTGGATTTGACTCTTGTATGCTACATACCCTGGCATCAAATTTCTTAAAAGGTAAGGATTTATGTATTTTAAAATTTATCTCATGATTGGTGAGTATCCTTTTGAATTTCTTCATGTTTATGATAATGAATATGAGTCTATTTGTCATATCGGTGATGTTTTCATTGTCTTTCATCATGAATAACTCTCATTCTATCACATACATCTCTAATCTACTGGATTTCACCAATGTTGTGCCTTCGTGGTAATTCTCTAAAGCTTTCCAAATTCCATGGGTTGTGAGGCAATGTTGGACTCTTCCCATTTCTTCCCTTGACAAGGAACTAAGAAGGATTGTCATTGCCCTTTTGTTTTTTCCATTTGATCTTCTATGAGCTTCCACCCATTCTTCCCTTGGGATTAACTCTTCACTTTCATCAACCACCTTAGTAGGAGGCTTCCACTCTTTTGCTACAATATCCCAAAGATCCACCACATCGATGTCCAAGTATATCTCTAACCTATACTTTCAATGCATATAGTCAGATCCATCAAAGTGTGACTTGAGATTGGTGTGGATTCCTTCTTGTATCATGTGTCTTTGTTCACTCCATTAAGAGTTTTAATAAGAACTTAGCTCTAATACCACTTGTTGGCCTTTGAACATGAAGAAGGCTGGTTGAATTGGTGGGAATTTAAAAATTTGGGGGGAAGATAAAGTATTTAGGAGATTGAAAGAGAAGGAGAAGGAATGAACACATAATATTTTTATAGTGGTTTGGGTGTTAATGAACCCTACATCCACTCCCCAATTCTTCACAATTGGGTGTTCTACTAACTCAAAGTGGTGTTTTCAAGCTCACACCAAACTTGTACAATATGTTTTAATGGCTCACACACAACCCACATAACCCTAAAACTTGTGTTTTGAGGCTCACTCAAAAACCTCATTTAAGTGTTTTCTCAAAGGCTCAACTTAACCTAATACAAGAGTTGTGACAACTACGCTAACTTGCAAACCCAATTACAATGGTGTTTAATACTTACACCCAATAATATTAATTCACATACAAAGAATAAAAGGTTGAGAAGTAAAATTGCTAGAGTTTGGCTATAATCAATGATATTCTCCTGCATTCATATATGTTTGGTGGAGTATTTATAGGCAATAACCACCAAATAGACGTTATTAACAAACTACACCTAAATATATAAGGAAAGATAGATAGGTTTTGCATTAAATGCCTATCAGCCTAATTTTATGGTCGTAACTGGCATTTCACGGTCGCAAATTTCTAATTTATACTAAAAAATTGAAAATTACGATGGAGTACCTTATTTTGTGTCTAACGACGAGTCCACATGGGATGCTACTATTGGTTTACCAAGAAAATAGTCGTTGCATTTATCTAACCAACAAAAAGTCGCGATCACGATTAAGGTTCTTCTTGGATGTGATAGAGACTGTGAATCCTTCTGTTTGGTAAAGAAAAAAAAATGCTTCAATAGGTTGCAGTCTCGATAGATTTTGTGCCCTCACTAATTTTGATATGTCAATGGTTATCTTGGACACTTTGCAAGTTTTGATTGCGGATTTTGTTCCCTCTATACAACTACAAAAGTCGTGGTTGCAACTGAGAATGCGAACATCACCGCGAATCACACTATATGACAATCATGTCTTCCTTGGCTGGATATTGACTATGTTTTACTCCATAAATTTATCTGGTTCAAGTTCATTAATCCTTGTTGCAAAGTCGTATTAGCGATTTTGAAGTTCTTGACCGCGAATTTGTATGTCTTACTCAATGTTAGAGATTTAGACTTTCATTCAACTTTTAATGCAAACCTATCTTAAAAACTACAAAAAATAAAAAAAAAAAACAATTAAACAAGATGTTGGAACCAATCAATCTTCATTGTCAAGATCAAAAGAGATATTTGACTTAGGTTTGACCAACATAGTTCAACACTTTTCAACGTCATAAACACTAATTGGTTTCACCAGTTAAGAAAGAAACATGGATTTTAATTTTAAGCGTTACAAACTTAAAGAATAAGTTTGACACATTCTAAGTTCAAAAAAGAACCTTAAAGCAAAATACTCATAAAAAAGCTTATATTTCAATTATTTTTCAACTTGTTCATTACAAAAAGATGAGTCTTGCTTATGTAGATATCAAACTTAATCTCACAATACAATCCTACACTTGGATACACATGATCTTGTTCTATCTTTTATAAACATTCATATTAATTAGAGCCCTATTATGTTACAAGTAACATCCCACTATCATAATAATATATTGAATGCATTAACTCTTTATTATATTTTTTATAACTCTCAAATATATAATTAATAAATTATAATAAAATATATTTTCCAATGGGATGAAATAGAATTAATGTTCAACTTAAGAGCCCAACACAACTAAAACCCAAATTAACATGAAATAAGCCCACAAAATTTATTATAGTTGAATCGACTTTTATTAAAATAGGCTAAATACATCACATGGTTGGACTCTTGTTTTTATAATTTGAGTTTGCTTAAATCATGTCGATCAGTTTAGGCTCTTCTTACATTTTTAGATTCTTGGCCCAATCTTGACTATATTATCAAATTATATGGTGGACCTCAAACAACAATGCTTTATGGTTATGGTCCGGGTGCCCAAAATGCTCAAAATTTGTATATTTTGGTAGTTGTGTTTACGTGCGTGCTTCTTTTTCATCTTGTCTCATTTTTTTTCTTTTCTAAAAAATGAGATTTTGTTGTTACAAAACTCAGTTTAGATAAATATAATTTGTTTAAGCTAATGAATATTTATTTTGTGTCATATATGTTGGCTATTGTGCACCAAGAATGGGGGTTGAATTGGTGGGAGATTAAAAAATTTTGGAGCGAAGGTTAGGTGTTAAGAAAATTAAGAAGAAATAAAAGCAATAAAGACAAGATATTTATAGTGGTTCGGGTGTTAACAAACCCTATGTCCACTCTCTAATTCTTCACAATTAGGTATTTCACTCAACTAAAATTGGTGTTTCGAAACTCACACCAAACTTATACAATTTTGTATTTTATGGCTCACACACAACCCTTATATTTTATGTTTCTGGACTCACACAAAACCTCACTTAAGTGTTTTGGACATGCTCACACTTCAACCTTAACAAGAGTTTTGGAAGCTTAGAACCCTTACAAGAGTTTTGGAAGCTTAGGCTAACTCTCAACCTAATTACAAAAGTGTTTAATGCTAACACCAAACAATCAAAAATTTACAACGAATAAGAAGCTATGAATCAAATTTGCAAGAGTTTAGTTATAATAAATGAAATTCTCTTTCATTTACATTTGTTTGGTGGAGTATTTATAGCCAACATTCACCAAAGAGACATTACTCACAAACTATCCCTAAATCTCTAAGGGAAGCTAGACAAATTTAACATTAAATGCCTGTTAAACAAAAGTCATGGTTGTGATTAGCATTTCGCAATCGCGATTTTCCAATTTTCATTAGGAAGCCTAAAATCACGATAAAGAATCTCGTTTTGTGTCTAACAGCTAGTCCATATGTCAATGTGTCATTGGTGCTCTAAGAAATATAGTCATTGTGGTCATCTGTTCAACCAAAAATCACAGTCGCGATTGATGTCCTTCTTAGACGTGACTGAGACCGTGAATTTCTCTGTTTGGTGAGGAGAAAATACCTTCTTTGGTTGTAGTCATGACAGGTGCTTCACCCTCGCAAATTTTGATATTCCAATGGTTGTTTTGGACATGTGGCATGATGTGGTTGCAGATTTGGTTTCCTCCTTGTAACTATGAAATTTGCGATTGCGACATGGGACGCGAACATCACCGTGAATTCCTCTGTGTGACAGTCAAGTTCCCATTGGCTAGATCGCGGCTGCGATTTCCTCTGCAAATTCTTCTGGCCTAATCTCATCCATCCTTATTGCATGGTTGTGGTTGCAAATTATAGGTTCTTGACCACAAATTTGGATGTTTTCCTCAAAGTTAGAGATTTAATCTTCCATCCAACTTCCAATGAAAAATTAACATATATACTGCTAAAATAACACTTGAATAAAATATTAGTTCCTCTCAATCTTTATCGTCAAAATCAAAAAAGTGGTCTTTGACTTAGGTTTGACTAACATAGTCCAACAATATATAATATCAAAATATAAATTAATTTTTTTAAAAAAATATAATAATAAGAAAATATAATTGTATTAATATCTTTAATGAAAATAAAATAATGCAATAACTTATTATTAATTATAATATATTTTATATTTAGTATATAAATTCTATAGTGTTTATCAATTTTAATATCATAAAAAAAAGTTGCAAACCAAAATATTTAACTATATGTCATCAAGATGTATGTTCATTCATTAACTGTCAGCATATGTTCATTAGTTGTAACTTTTTATGTTCATCATTTTATTAAATAATGTTTCATTAATTTTCATTTAATTTTTAATCCAACATGATATATGTAACCATATTTTATTAATGGTCATATTTTTAATAGTCAATTTAACTCATGTACAATATTAGTGGACCAACTACATAAAAAAAATTCATGTTTATTAATTATCACGGAAATATTCATTATTTATATGGACAATATTCATCACTATATTATTCATGTGCAATATTTTTTCATGTAATATTTTTAATTATTCCTTCGATTATGATTTATTTTGGTGCAAACAAGTTATGTGATTATCCTTTTCTATTGTAAAATATCGAATTTGTAATTCATTATGATATAATTTTTATTCGTTTTATTCATGTTTATTGATTATTAGATAAATATTCATTATTTATATGAACAATATTTATCATTTATAATATTCATATACATTACTTTTTCAATTAATATTACATATTGGTACATCAGTTAATTCATGCATTAAAAAGATATATATTTCTTTTTCAAAAATAAAATATAACTTATTTAATTTTTATATAGAAACAAAACTTTTAAAAATTTGAATTAATTCAAAGTAAGTGATAATATAAAATCTGTATTGTAGTTTATTAATATTGGATTAATTTATTGTAGTTAAAATAAGAAAGTGAAAACAAAATAAAAGTAAAAAGAAATAAGAAATGAAAAAAAATAGATTTCATGCGTTTTTAATTATCATGCACGCACCCGGATCACGAAACATTGTGGTCTGAAATGCACAATATAATCACTCTGACTCTATTGATTATTTCAAATCTAGTCCATTAAAAGGTGAGACCTCCTTCGTCATTTCATCTCTAGACTTTATCATTGGTCCTACATGTATTATTAACGGATTATTGACTTGCTGGTTCGTATATCCCTTAACAGTTGTGCTACAACCTAAGATCTATTTTTTTTTTCCCCTTAAAAAAAATTGTACTAATTGACTCTTACTTTTCGCATTTGGTTACATGAAATTTTATATTTAATGTTTTCTATTTTTTAACCATATCTAGAATTTTAAAATAATTAAATATGATTATAATATTAATAATACGGTTGAAAACTTTTTTTTTAAGTACTGAAGATAAAATATTTTATATTAGTGAAATTTGAATTCTGATGTCAACTTTCAGATAGTTCTTAGTGTTAACTCTTTATAGTTTCATCTTAGTTTCAACTCGTAGATAGTTCACATTACCATTAAACTAAAATATTAATGTTAAATTTTATATACAATTACAAAAAAAAAAAAGTAAAAATATAAAATAATTTGATATGATGAAATAAACAAAATGAAGATATATATATATCAAATTCACTATAAAATTTATAAAGAAAAAAGGTCACATATTGCCTTAATCATGATGTTACAGTTAATCTTGGAAATAATGTCACGTAACAATGTCCAAACAATTATAACATACCTAGATTTTATGTTTTTTTAGAATTAAGCTTTATTTGCCTTGTTTGATTGAAATAACGAAAATTAATATATGAAGTTTGAAATACATTGAAAACTTATAAGTATTAAATTTTTTTTTATTTTAGAATTATTATTTAATATAAAGAAATATATAAATATGATAATTTATGGTATCCTCCATTATTGGATGGCTACAAACATCATTTGCAACCCAACTGATCAAATTCCTAGAATGGCTGCTATAGCATCTGCAGTAGATTTTTTGGGTCATAATATAAAAAATTTTTATTTTACAATCCATAAGTTTTATGTGTATATATGTCATATATATACCATTCACATCCATTCACATATTAACATGCACTTCTCAGTTTTAAGCAGCTATTTAATAACATACATACGTTCATATACGCTATTTTACACATTATATAGCCTTCTAATTGATAAAGAGAAAGTGTTTATGTTTTCTTACTTGGAACAACAGGGGAGGATCTCTTATAACGTGCACTTCTGCTCTCAAGTCTTGCTTGAGCTAAAACTTCATTAGTTCTCTTAGATTTTGGCGAAGGCGGCCATTGCCCACATGTGACAGCCATGTCCTTATACTGTTGCAAAGCTTCAAGTGCTTCAACAATGGCCGGCATTTTTGGCCTATCTTTAGGATTGACACTTATGCATTGCAATGCTAGAATGGCAATTTGCTTTGCCCCCTTCACGGAGTACTGCCCTGCAAGTCTTACCTCAATTTTCGGCTACTCGTCAGCTATGGTTTTGCCCAATCAATGAGGTTTTGCTCACTCTTTGGTCTGGACTTACCCATTGCTCTCCTACCCGTTTAACAGCTCTAGTAATACTACTCCAAAGTTGTAAACATCACTTTCGGTTGTCAGATGCCCTGAAAAATATTTTATGATTGAGTCGATTGTTCGGTTTGAATTGACTTTTAAAATATTGATCCTAATTCTGTTACACTTTCTGATGTTTTCAAATCATCAATATTGTGATCAATGTATTTAAACTTGAATTAGAAAGTGAAATCGAATTTTTGATTCGTTGGACATTTTCAAAATTAAAAAATATATATAAATAATATTTTAAAATCATAAAAATAATATAATATAGTAATGAAAACATATTTTTAACCTTAAAAATTTGAGTAAGATAATATAATTTTAAAATTTTGGTTTTTTAAATGACAGTTTTGAATTAAATCGGTTTCACCATAGTTTCAATTTTCACCAATATTTTTATTTTTAATGAATCATTTTTTTTTATCTCAAACCATATCATTAACGGATTTTTTTTTTAATTTTGTCAATTCAATTAATTGAACTGATCCAATTATAAAAACTTTGATTATGGTAATCCTTAAAAAAAAAAATCACCAAATTAATAAAATATCTCCTCATAATAATAAGTAGAGAGAGTCATAATGATAAAAATAGGGAGAAATTAAATCCGAACACTCTCCACTTCTCATAAAAAGTGAGAAAACCAACGACGTTACACCTAATTGGCCACATATCCCAAAATTTAACTATAGCAAGTTTAATGAATACCTGATTTTCAAACATTTTAAAAAACATATAGCAAGTAACATGAACTTCTTGTTAGAATTTTTCATGTACGCTAATATTAATTATTGATTTATTTTAATTTTTTTAAAAAAATATACTGAATAATATAGTTTATTGATTAGTGAGTACATCTAATTAAAATTGTGATCAAATAGATTATGAGCTTATAACACTTTAGTGAATAGATATGGAAGACAATAATGTGTAGGCCTAATTTAACATAGACTTGTGATGGGTGAGTCTGTTAAATTTATTATAAATAGGATAAGTCACATCTCATGTCTTCTAACTCTAACCCTAGTTGTTGAACCCATTAGTAGTCGTCTTGTGGAAAAGTCAAAGAAAGGAAAACTTAGCTCTTATTTTCATTCTTATGATATATTTTTTAGTGTTTAATTTCAGTGATTGTAATTATAGATCAAAACAATCTTGGATTTAATGCGCAAACATATATGAAATTTGTTTCTGCTTAACTATTGATTGGTGTTTTGAATTTATGTACTAGATCCTAAATAAATTCTTATATATAGTATCAGAGTCTGAAATTGTACATACTTTAGAACTCTAATTATTTTATATTTCCTTATTATTTTCAATTAAAAAAAAACATGCAATGAAGATGCTGCTCCAAAATTCATCTGCATTGGTTAAAATGATTGTCCAATTAAAAATGGATAAGAATTTTAAAATACTGTGATGTTGATATCTTCATCTTGTCTCTTCTCTCTCTTTCGTCAATACCAACCATAGCCACTGGCTCTTTATTGTTGGTCTCAATTTCCTAGCCATGTACCAGTTTTGTTTCGTTGTTCCCATTACCAGAGCTATCCTCAACAACACCAACACTTATTTTATCCTATTAAAAAAAAACACCTAGTTCTAGCGGTGCTTGGTTGGTGTAGTACATACATGAGCATGAACAAATATACACTCCAATAAAGTGAGCAGAAACGTCGTCTTTCTCTTTAGTAAATCTCCCTCCGGTTATTTTTTTTTAATGTTCATCATGATATAGATTTTTTTATTTCAATAATTATATATATATATATATATATATATATATATATATATATTCGTAGAGTTATTTTTAAATTTTGCAAAGAGAAAATTTTGAATTAATGTGTATAATAATCTGCCCTAAGGGGGTTATTAGATGCATTGATTTTGAAGTTGGTGTTTAAATGAAGCTATTTGTGTTAAGAGTTACATTAGTCTAGGGAGTCTGTCTGCCCAAAGGGGATAAGTTTCTTGAAAACTTGTATAATCTCGATTGTGTGCTTCATAACTAAAAATCATATTGCATGTGCATGTTCTACCCAAAGGAGAATATGTAGTGATGCTAGAATTTTATAGATTGTGTAAATTACAACTTTAATTTTGTACAGAGCCCAATTCCAATACATGCTTTTGTTTTATCTCAAACAGTCTCCTTTAATCTAAACAATAGTACTGCAACTGTTGAACTCCTGAGTAGCACAAACTTTAAGAGGTGGAAAGAGTACATTCAATTTGTTTTGGGAATGTGTGAGATAGATTATGCCCTTTATAAGGATGAGCCTGCTATACCCACCCGTGAAAGCAATATCAAGGAAAAGGAATTACATGCTAAGTAAGAGAAATCTAATCTCTTAGTCTTATAACCATGATGAAAACTATTCCTGAATACCTTAGAGTAGTTTATCCACTGATGTTACTGTCAAAGTTTTTATTGCTGCTGTAGAAGATAAGTATTTTTTATCTGATAAAGCTGAGGCTGGGACCCTTATGAGTTAGTTAACCAGTATGAGATACAACCATAATGAGAATGTAAGGGACTACATTATAAATATGATTCACCTTCAAACCAAACTTAGGGGTCTTAAACTTGAAATTTCTGATGAATTCATAGTTCACCAAGCCCTAAACACTTTGCCTCCTGAATTTAGCCAAATTAAGACTGCCTATAACACGCAAAACACTATCTAAACCATTAATGTCCTTATAACTAAATGTGATGCTGAAGAAAAAAAAATTAAGAAAGAGAAGGGTGAAGTTGTCATACTAGTGACACAACCTAGGATTGATCTTAAAAAGGATAAAGGTAAGTTTAAACTTAATTATTATACTCCTAAGAAGAATCAGAATTTTAAATGGCATGGTAGGAGTTAGACTAAAAAGAGAGATAATTTTGGAATTGTCCACAAGAGTAAGGTGAAATAGTTCTTTTATCATAAAGAAGGTCATAAGAGAAAAAATTGTCATCAATTCACAGCTTGGCTAAAGAAGAAAGAAGAAGGAGGTATTCCTTTGGCTTATGTTTGATTTGAATCTTATATGGTTGATTTACTACCAAACTTTTGGTGGCTTAATAGTGGTGCAACTCTTCATATTGTTATAACCTTGCAAGGATTCATAAGCAAAACTAAGTGAAAGGGAGTTCAAGTTCAAGCCTAGAGTTGAGAATAATTTAGAGATAGATGTCGAGCAAGTTGGTGTAGTTAGGATAACATTGGAATCTGAATTTTGTCTCGTTTTGGAGAACACCTTTTTTGTCCCCTTTTTTAGGAGAAACTTGATTTCTATTTTTGTTTTAGATAAGATTGGATATCATTTTACTATTGGTAATGGAAGAGCTGATATATTCTTAGACTCAAAATTGATTGGTGAATGTGTTTTATTCGATGATTTATATAAATTGTATTTAGATGATGCTAGTAATTGTAGACCTTCTTGTGAAGCCAATGTTGTGACCAAACTATCCTTAGTTAAAGAAAAATCATTTTTATTGTGGAACAAACATTTAGGTCATATATCTAGAGAAAGAATTGAATGACTAGTGAAAGATGACATTCTTCATTCTCTTGGTTTTGAGGATCTAGATGTTTGTGTGGACTGCATAAGGGATAAATTGACTAAGATTAAAAAGAAATGTGCTAATAAAAGTTCAAATCTTCTAGAGATTATTCACATTGACATTAGTGGACCTCATTCACCTACTATTTGTGGCAATAAATATTTTATTACCTTCATTGATGACTTTTCTCATTATGGTTATTTATACTTGATAAATGAGAAATCTGATGCCCTTTAGATATTCAAAATTTTCAAAATTGAGGTTGAGAAACAATTAGGAAAAATCATTCAAATTGTGAGGTCTAACAATGAGGGTGAATATTATGGAAAATATGATGAGACTGAGCAACATATGGAATTGTTTGCCAAATATTTACAAGAATATGAAATAGTTGCTCAATATACGATGTCTGGTAGTCCTGAACAAAATGGTGTCACTGAAAGGCGCAATTATATTTTGAAGGATATGATGAGGAGCATGATGAGTAGGTCTAACTTACTTGAATTCCTATGTGGTGAGGCTATTAAAATCTCCCTTTATATTTTAAACCGTGTCCCTAGAAAATCTGTGCCTAAAACACCTTTTCAGTTGTGGATTGGTAGAAAACCTAGTTTGAACCATTTTCGTGCTTGGGGTTATTCTACTGTGGTTAGAATATATAATCCGAATGAGAAAAAGATTGAAGCTAAAACTATTTGTTGTTACTTTATTGTTTATCTAGCCTATTCTAAAGGATACAAGTTCTATTGTCCTACACGTGACATAAGGATTGTAGAGTCCATGACTGCAAAATTTTTAGAGATGGATGTTGTTGATCTAGACATTTCTCAACCACCTATTCATGATGTACAAAGTGAAACTACAACCATTCCTTTACCTTCATCTTATGAAAAGATTATGAGGGTTCCTATTCAAGTATGTGGTGATGGTGAGGGTGCAGTTGATCTTCTTCCTCCTATTGAGAATCCTCTAGAGCCTGTTATGGTTGAAACATTACTTGTTAGAAGGTCTATTAGGGCAAGAAGGTCAATAATTTCAGATGATTATGAGGCTTATCTTGGTGAAGGTGATTGTAATATAGGTCATGTTATTGATCATGTATCTTATGATGAGGCAGTTGATAGTATTTATTCTGATTTATGGATTGATGCTATAAAAGATGAGATGACATCAATGAGTCATAACAAAGTTTGGGAATTGATGGAACTTCCTTCTAATCATAAACCTATAGGTTGCAAATGGGTATTCAAAACTAAGAATGATTCTAAAGGAAAGGTTGAGAAATTTAAAGCTAGATTGGTTGCTAAGAGGTTTACACAACGTGAGGATATTGATTATAATGAGACTTCTTCCCCTGTTTCCTTTAAAGATTCTTTTAGAATAATTATGGCCTTAGTTGCTCATTTTGATTTAGAGTTGCATCAAATGGATGTCAAGACAACATTCTTGAATGGTGATCTAAGTGAGAAAGTTTACATGGTGCAACCTGAGGGTTTTAAGGAAAGTGGTAAAGAACACTTGGTTTGTAAGCTGAAGAAATCTATATATGGTCTCAAATAAGCTTCTCGTAAATGGTATCTCAAATTTGATGAGGTAGTCACTTCACTTGATTTCACATAAAACAAGATAGATCAATGCATTTACCATAAGATCAGTAGGAGAAAATTTGTATTTCTTGTTCTCTATATTGATGATATTTTGCTAACTAGTAATGATATATGAATGATTTGTGAGACTAAGCAATTACTCTTTATGACCTTTGATATGAAAGATCTTGGAGAGACATCTTTTGTCTTGGGTATTGAGATTCGTCGTGATCGGTCTCGTCATTTATTAGGTCTTTCTCAAAGAGCCTATATTGATCGTGTGCTCAGTAGATTCAATATGCAATCTTGCAAAGGTGGTGATACTCCTGATGTGAAAAGAGATAAATTTAGTAAGGAGCAATGCCCTAAAAGTGATATAGAGAAACAAACCATGAATAATATTCCTTATGCCAGTGTTGTTGGCAGCTTGATGTATGCCCAAATGTATACAGACCAGATATTGCATACATTATTAGTGTTTTTGGTCAATATCTTTCTAATCTAAGATGGGATCACTAGGTAGCTGCTAAAAAGGTAATGAGATACTTGCAAAAGACAAAGGATTATATGTTGGCTTATAGGCGGGTGGATGATCTTGAAATAGTGGGGTATTCAGACTCTGATTTTGTTGGCTATCAAGATGATATAAAGTCCACTTTGGGTTATATTTTTATGCTTGCTGGGGTTGTTGTTTTGTGGAAGAGTGTTAAATAAACACTTACAACTTCTACTATGCAAGCTGAGTTTGTTACTTGTTATGGAACTAGTACACAAGCAATATGCTTTAAGAATTTTATTTATGGGTCGCATGTGGTCAATTCTATTGCTAGGCCACATCGAATCTATTACGATAAAAATGTTGTTGTGTTTTTTTCTAAGAACAATAAGAGTTCAAGTGGTTCTAAGCATATGGAGATTAAATATGTTATAGTTAGAGATTTAGTGAAGAAATGAGACATTGAGATTGAGTACATTAATACTGATTTGATGTTAGTTGATCCTCTAACCAAAGGACTTAGACCTATAATTTTCAAGAAACATGTTAGTGATATAGGTGTTGTAGAGTCTTTTGATGTGTTTGGTTAGTGAGAGTTTTATGCTTGTAATTGAATGTCTAAGTTAAATATTTTTGCTACACTGCTTATTCATATATATTTATTTATATGAGTTAAGTACTTTGTGGTTGTTTGTTATGTATGTGCACATTAAACATATATATATATATATATATATATATATATATATATATATATATATATATATATATGTTTATGATATTTGAGATGTGTTTGTTGTTTGTGTGTTTTTATATATATATCTATATTGTGTTTATTTCCAAAATGGAAACAAAAGCCATATTGCAAAGTTTTAATGAATTATTTTTTTTTCTCGTTTTAACATGAGTGAAATAGAAATAATTGGAGGACTGACAAAAAAAAAAAAAGTATAATGCTAAAATGTGTGTGAAAT
>CATIWR010307389.1:0-35229 GCA_949677035.1 Omphalea diandra | reverse complement strand
ATATATATATATATATATATATATATATATATATATATATATATATATATATATATGTTATAAAGGCATTTAGGGTACCAACCAACACTACGTTTGAGGTTTTTGAGTTATCACTAAAGGGATATATGAATACTTGGTACTTCAATAAGTTAAAGAATATTAAGGATGATTGGAAAAAGTTAATAGAAACTTTTAAGAAGCATTATGCCTGCAACTCAAATCTAGAAGCCACTTTGTAAGATCTAGAGTCATTAAAATAGAAATTTGAAGAAGGTTTCAATGACTATATAAGGAGATGGAATTTGAGGCTACTACTAAACCAACTATGAAAGAATAAATCAAAATGATAGTTAGAGGACCTTACCTCTACAAAATTTATAGAGATGAAATGGTAAGACGATGTGTTCCTAAGGATGAAACCTTAAGTATAATCAATTTTTACCATGATAAGAAAGCGAGAGGTCATCATAAATCATCGCAAATAACTATAAAAATTCTCTAAAGTGTTTTTTATTGGCCTTCATTCGTTAAAGATGTTCATTTTTCTATAAGTTCTTATGATCATTGCCAATGAACATGAAATATCTCTTAACGCCATATGATGCCTTTTTGCAATATGCTTGCTTCTGAATTTTTGTATGTTTGGGGCATTGACTTTATGGCCTTTTCCTAAATCTATTAACAATTCTTATATACTTATGGTTATGGATTATGTAAGTAAATGGGTAGAAGCTTATGCATATCTAAGTAATATTTGCTTAGGTCTATGGTGTTACACATAGATTTGTTACCCTTACCACCATCAAACTAATGGACAGATCAAGGTGTCTAATTGAGAAATAAAATAGATTTTAGAAAAGACAGTTAGTGCTTTTAGGAAAAATTGGTCTTTGCAATTAGATGATACACTTTGGTCTTACCACACTAATTTCAAAACCCTAATAAAGATGTCTCCATATCGATTATCTATTGGTAAGGCTTGTCACTTACCTATAGAGTTAGAACATAAAGCTTATTGTGCAATTAAACACTTGAATTTTGATTTGGAAATTGTAGGTGATAAAAGAAAATTCCAACTCAATGAATTAGAAGAATGGAGAAATTTTGTATATGAGAATGCCTAAATTTACAAAGAAAGAACCAAGTCATGGCATGATGCACGCATTGCAAAGAAAGACTTCCATGAAGGTGACAAAGTTCTCTTTAACTCTTATTTCAAATTATTTCCTAAGAAATTATATAGTAGATGGAGTATACCATTTGTGGTGGCTAATTTGTACCCTAATGGTGTGCTTGAATTATATACTAGCAATGGAGACACTTTTAAGGCAAACAAACAACAGTTGAAGCGTTATATCGAAGGGGAGCAACTCATCCGCTATGAGATCTCTATTTCATTACAAAATCCATAAAAATAAATAGGGAGTTAAGTCAACCTAATGACTCTAAAATAGCACTTATGAGGAGGCAACCCAATTTTTCTACTTTTATAATTTCAACCTTTTATTTTATTTTTGCAAAATTTTGGATTTTCATTGCAATTTAATTATTTTTTATTGCATTTTTAATCTTTTGTGCATGTTCTTAAATTAATTTTCAAAAAAATAGTCAAATATTAATTTTTTGATAAGGCATGTTTACGACTTATTAACCAGACCACAATAATTTAACTAGTCATCCTAAGTCGTACCTACGACCTATCGCACTAAATCTTGTATTTGTTTTATATATCTTATTTGTTAATTAGCATAAGTCATGCCCACGACCTATGACCTTAAGTTTTTTATCTCGTTTTGTTTCCTTTACTAGCATAAGGCGTGCCCACGACTTATTGTGAGTTTCTTTGTAAAAAATAATTTGTGCCCATGGGCTATTCACACAAATCTTCTACCAAAGTTATTACTTAGCCTTCTTTTATATTTCTTTTCCACTTTAGTTTATTTTTTTTATTTTTTTTTTCGTTTATATTTCTCTCTTCAGTTAATCCAAGCCTCTATAGTTGACTGACTTCTTCATCTCCAACTCAGCAAACCCAAGCCATTGGTCTCACTTTCTTTCTCGATGTCACTTTCCTCTTCCTTTTGCCACCATGTTGTCGATCATTGTCAGCTTCCCTACACTTACCTCTCATTGTGTCACACCACTAGGTCTAACCAGATCTAGATTTATACCATCCTCAACACTTGCCTTCTTGACCTAACCTTCTTTCTTCTTACTGATCTGCATTAGATCTCGTCCATAGCCATTGATATCTCTTCTTCAATGCCAGCCTCACACCCAAATTGAACCAGGCACTAATCTCCTTATCCTTTTCGATCCCTCTTCCACACCCAACCTGTTGGTCCCATCTTCACCATAGTCATCCATTCTCACTCCCCGTTTTCAAGATATTATTATTTTTTCTTTTCTTTTTAGATTTTTTTATTTTCAAAAAATATATAAAAAAATTAACAGTAGCACCCATTTCGTTTCACCAGGTTTTCCCTTGCCCATCTTTATTTTATTTCATTCTTTTTTTCTTGGTTATTAATTATTAAAAAACAACTAAATAACTTATTCTATTTGACCAAACCAAACACCTCCATCTTTCATTTTTTAATAATAACCATGGCCAGACTGAAATCCATTACCAAATGAACTAAAACACCAATAGCAGAGGATCTTTTATGCCAATGTTCTTGAATCAGCTAAGGTAAATTTGTTCTACCTCCTTCAAACTCAATGCTTAGTGGAAATTTAGAGTTCAAAAATAAAGAAGCCTATCATAATTGTGAGCAATTTTGAACTTCCAGAATTATTCTATGTATGTATATTCACCACCCCACTCTTGAATCTTTATATGTTGAGGAAAATTTTGATGAATTGATTACAAATATTGGTTAGGAAACTTACTTTTAAATGTAATGCCCAACATACATTGAATTGACTAGGGAATTTTATGTCACTTTCCATTTCACTCAACCTACTAATCTCACTCTACAAACACCCAAAGTTGTTTAATTTCATTTATTAGGGAAGTCATTTACCATGTCCATTACTGAATTCAATATTATTCTTAGGTTTATTGATGAAGTTTTTACATAAACCAATACATATCATAACTCTAGTTATGATTTTAATGATGAGTTTAGACCACATTCTCTATGGCAATCTTTGTTTGTGGATATTATTGGTTATGACCTAAGTCAATCAAAGAGTTCCTTTCTTTAAGACCTGGTTCTTAGGTATAATTTCTTAGGTCAAAAGGATGGTTCTAGAACTCTTAGCAAAACTGAATTCTATTCTATATGGTGTATGTTAAATAAGGTCAAGGTTAATTTGGGTTCTTGGTTAGCAACCTAATTTCAGACAATTGCCACCAAAAATAGACTATTAATTCTTAGATCCTATATTACTCATCTTGCTCTAAATTTGAATTTGTTTGACATTGATTCTATTGATATGCACATGGCATGTGCAATAGAGCTCTTAGACATGGTTTGTTTAGAAAGAAAAGGGAATTATTGTGAAGGAAATGGTATTTTTAGTTTTACAACTCTAGTCCTTGATTTACACAATTTATTGCCACCCAAAGTGCTTTCATGAAAAAAAAAATGTCAAGGATAAGATCCATTTAGGGAATCAACCACTATATCAATTGCACTTCAATCAAATGACATTAATGCTCGCCTTCTATGTTTGGAGTAGAGAATGTATAAGATAGAGCAAAATTTTGCAACCTAGTTCACATTCGTGGGATTTCAACCACCATTACCATAGTCATCTGCTCTAATTTTATGGAAGTTTTTCTTTGTTTCCTTTTTAAGTTCTTATTTTATTTTATTTTATTCATTTTCTTACCTTTTTCCTTTTTTTTTTTTTTTTTGCAACATTAGGGATAATGTATCTTTTAAGTGTAGGGGAGGCCTTGCACATTTGTCTAATGCTTTGACTTAGGTAATTTTTTATCCTTTCTTGATATTATTTTCTTTGAAAACTTTCCACTCTTTTGTTTTTGTTTTGAATGATTTTGAGTTATCATGAACTTTGTGCTTAGGAAAATATTGCTAGAAAGGATGCAAACATGATTAAGTGAAATTTTTTTGCTTGGTTGAGAGGTTCTTTACATTGATAATTAATTTGAATGAACAATGTACAATATTCAATATAAGTGAACCTTAATTGTGAGCTTTTCAGCATATAAGCATTTTATCTATTTTGCTCTATTATGTTTTTATTTAGTGTTATCAAACTTAGGTTGCATATTATAAAAATTGCATTCTTATGCATGTTAAAACAACATTAATGAGTTTTTATGTTAAAAAGTAGAAAGGGTATCTATTAAATGCCTACCCTCATTTTATTCCCTTAGGAAAGCCAAGTTGAGACTTAACTTTGTTTGCACAATATTAATTTTATCTTAAAACTTTTTAATTTGCATTTACCCTTAAAGGATTTTAATTGAGTTGGCATGAAAATGAGCACCGCTTTTTGAGCAAATTGTGAAAAAAATGATAAATTTTACTCTTCTATGTTAGTGCTTAGTAACAAGAGATATTCATTATAATTGTTTATCTTCATGTCAAATGGTTGTTAATTTATGAGTATGCTAAAGCATTCTAAATATTTTTTATTCTGAGTAAGGGGGGGCATTCATCACTAATGTTTGCTTTCACACAAAAAGGCTAAAAATAATTTAGGAAATAATAAAAAGAAAAAGAAAGGAAAAGAAAAATGTTTTGATTACTCTAGTTGTGGTGTTGTGCAAAGAAAATTGATTTAAGAAGCAATTTAAAAATATTAGAGTTCATGCCAATTGAATTAAGTTCTTTGATAATTTTTCAACCAAAAATTTCCTTTGTATCAACCTAAACCCAAACCCCATTACAATCCATTTTATGCCTCGTTTTTTTATTTTTAATATATAAAACTCATATTAAGTGATAGAGATATGATATATGGGCAAGCTTGTGGTAATATCATCCATTGTTTTGACTTTAGAGTTTATGGATACCTTAAACACTTTAAGCGTATTAAGTGAAACCATTAAGACAATATTTGAATCTTGTTGCATTTGATTTTAAAGAACTTATTAAGGCAATGAGCTCATTTATGAAATGCTTATTTCTTTTGATTGTAATTTTACTTGAGTTCACTGTGAATTAGTAATTCAAGATTGTTTGATGGCAAACTAAAATAGCAAGGGATAAAAAAAATGGAATGGTGGTTGAATTTGAGCTAAGTATGTTTGAAGACAAGCATTATCTTAAGTGTGGGGGAATTCGATAAGGCATAAAAGTGCATATTTAATTGTGATGAATTTTTCCTTATTTGGTGCTTAATTTTCAATTTTGATTAAATTTTAAATTCAATAAATTTAAATTTGATATTTTAGGTGCATTAGGGTTGAAAAGGGAGATTAGAAATCAATTTGCAAGATTCTTTAATTTTGGGGCAAAAAGAGGCGAAGTGTAGTTTGCGATAAAAGATTTGTAATGATAAGGCATGAGCATGGCTTGCCAATCTGAGGCTAACAAATTTAGAAGAACAAAGACCTAATTTCCCATCTAATTTCTATAAAGGATCCTATCTTATTTAAGAGATTTGACTTAGGAGATTTACCTTATATTTAGATATTCTTTTGATATTTTCCAAAACCATTTAGAAATCCAATTTCTCTAAAGATTTTGAAAGATATTTTTGTAATATAAATTGGAATATCTTTTCTTGTATGGATAAAGAAAGAAAACGTGAAAAGAAAATGAAGAGGGCAACTGACTTTAATTAAAGATATTTTTCTCTTATCACAATAGTGGATTAATTTTGTTTTATTTAATTAAAACATTTTTATTTTCATATGGTCCATGAATTATTGTGCTTAATGCTATTAAGAGATTGGTCACCTCTTAGTTTATTTATTTTATGTGACTTAATAGGGAAAGGATTTTGCATAATTATCAAATAACTTATATTGTGAATTGAATGGTACATAGGAATATATATATATATATATATATATATATATATATATATATATATATATATATATATATATATATATATATATGTGTGTGTGTGTGTGTGTGTGTGTGTGTGTGTGTGATTCATTTGATTCTACAAGTTCTTCACTGAGATTAATGCACTTTATATCTCGAGAACTCTATAGATGGATCTAAGGGTTACTTGATAGGAGTAAGATTAATATATCTCAAGAGGGAAAATTAAGCAATTTTAGGAAAAACTCACCTTATGAAAATAATAAATTATCTTGGTTGAATTTAATTAATTAAAATCCATTAAAGTGGTTAAGTGGACCAATAGTCTTGGCTCTTTAAATTTCATAATTGCAACTTTAATTATTTATTACTTTCCTTTTATTTACTTTTAGTCTTTAAATTTTCATAGTTTAATTATTTGTTGCTTAAATTCTATCGTCAAAAAAATCATAGGTTGACTATAGTATTAGTACTTATTTTATTAAATCCTTATTAGAATGATAACTTTTTACTACTTGATAACTAGTGCACTTACTAAATTTATTTAAATTCTAGCTATCAGTTGTCATGGCTACCATTGAAAAAGATAAAAAGGGAAATTATAGTTGTTATTTGCACTACAAATGCATGGGAAAGCTCAAATGAAGAGATAGAAAAAGTGAAAAGAAAAAGAATGATCAAATTATGGGAAGTGAGAGATAAAGAGAAAGGGCAGCAACAGGTGAACCATATGTCTAAGAGTGGGAAATATTATCCAGACAGGGAGAGTCCTATAGAACCTAGAGTTCAGAAAGAAGTAGATGTGCCTATAATAAAGGATAAGGAAGAGGATAACCTTATTTTTGGGCAATTGAAAAGGATATCAGCCTAGATTAGCATATGGGAACTACTCATCAATTCTCAAGAACACAATAAGGCTATGGTCGAGGCTTTGTCGAATATAATTATCTCCAAGGAGGCTACGCTAAAGGATATTATTGCTTTGGTTACCAACAAGGGTAAGATCACCTTTTCTGATGAAGACTTGCCATCAAAAGGAGGAGATCACAATTTCCCTTTACTCAGAAGAGCTAAGGTGAATGGGAGGAAAACTCCATATGTGATGGTAGATGATAGAACTAGAATCAAAATTTGCCCTTTAAACTTGTTACATAAGTTTAAGGTATTGAGAAAAGACCCAAAGGTATCATATAACATCATTTGGGTCTATGATGATAATAGAAGGCTGACAGTTAAAGTGTTCAAGACTATGGTGAAAATTGAGGTTATAGATATAATGGTGGAATTTATAGTGTTGGACATCCCTATTACCTTTTCATTATTGCTAAGAAGGCCATGGTATCACTTGTTGGGAGGTGTGTCATCCACAGTGCATCAAAAGGTCAAGATCCCTTATAAGGGCAAGATAATGATGATTTATGTAGAAGTTGGAGAAATTGTGTCAACTCTAAGTATAGTTGTCCTACATCTCAAGGAGTTTCAAGTAGCCAAAGTTACAAACAAGTGGATTGATATGAAGATAATGGGTATTATAAAGAATATGAACTTCCTTATAGGGTAAGGGTTAAGAACGAACTTTACAAGTGTGTTAGAATTTCTAGAAATTCCTACTCATACCACTATAAGTGGATTGGGCTATTGTGGAAAGGGAGAAAAATAAGAAATAAGAAATTTGCACAGGCCTTTATTTGACTTCTTTGTGAAGGAAGGAGAAATGGTTAGAGAGGTCGAAGAAGAGACTACCGAAGAATACAAGAAATAAATAGGTGATGATTTTATATATGACCTTGAGAAAGCATTCTTCCATATAGGAGTTAGGGAAATAGGTTATTTGAATTAGCAAGATTCATCAGAAGAATAAGGCGAAAAGAAAAGATGAAGAAAAAGAAGGGTAAGCAGGTTGTAGGGACAAGGGATATTTAAGAATCAAGCTAGTCTATAGTTATATATGAAACTCAGGCCACCTAGCCATAAAATGAGAAATGAACAATTTTTTATGAAGAACACTACCAAAACATGAAGGATATGCTTTGGGCTATGGGCGAATATCTTAGGAAGAAGTAGTGAAGAATGGTTAATCAAGATATACCCCTCGTGCATCTGAAATGGGGATATATTGAGCTCTAGATTTTAGGCCCTGGAATGCAAGCCTAATGTTAAAGACTACTAGAATTATTCCTTAAAATACAAAAGGAATTGCAAAAAGAAGAAGAGTAAAGGCCTTAAGAATCCTTATATTGAGTCCCAAAGCCATGCCTAAACTTACAAGGCTAAAAGCCCAAAATTTCTAGCCCTAGTTTATTGGACTATATAACCAACTAGCCTTGGTTGTATAGCTAACCACTTGGCTATACAACCAAGCCTTAAACCCTAGCTAGTAGAAGATTTTGGAACCCTACCCCTATAAAGTACATGGTTGTGCAACCAACCAAGTGGGTTATACACCCAACCACTTAGTTATACAAACCACTTGATTCCAAAACTTTCATGGTTTTATCTATCATGGGATATGACCACCATGCAACCATAACCATTCCAAACTCTTATGCACCATTCTTTCACTATAAATGTCGCACCATTTGAAGATGAACAGGAGGCTTGGACAACCCTAATTAAACTTTGCCAAACTCACTCTACAAACATCCATAAACACAGAAGACTTAAACGCTATTCAATTCACACTCAAACCAAAGGTAGAACAAGGCCTTTTGCATTGCATTCCTAAGCATTATAAGGTTTAAAACATAATCAAATGCCTTTGATCACAAAAAAGGCATTAAGAAGCATTTTAGACCTCTTTCCTCATTTCTTCTTCTTTTCTTTTTCTTATTCGGCTTTTGAAAACCAAGATAGGAAAGGTTATACAAACCTTATTATAGTATGTACAAACTTTTTGGTAGGCTATACAAACCATCAATTGGTCTGTACAGCCTTATTTTCCTGAAAACATATTATGAAAATGTTCTTTCGTTCTACCCAAATTCTTGCTTTCATTTTGGTTATTTTAGACCTTATGGAAGCCCAAATGTTAGAATATGAGGTGGTCCTCATGGACTGTGATCTTTATCCACTAAAACTATAAGCTAGGATCAAGGTTTTAACTTATTTTCTTAAGTAGAACATTGATGTTTTCATCACATTTCTGTTTGATCTTTTTTTTCCCATACTGAGTGAGCATTGTATTTTATATAAATTTAGCCATGATTGAGTAAGGATACTTGAGTCCTTATGACCTCAAGAGCTTATAATCCCCCTATGGAGAATAATTTAGTTCATTTTTTTTCCTTTCTCTTCTTACTCAGGTGATCTTGTGGTTCCTTTTAGGAGAAAGGTTCAACATTAACGACCCCTAGCATGTTATGTCTCATGCATAAAGTCTTTCACATGTTGGCCTTATGAGTTTCCATTTTAATTTTATGGACATCTTAGCCCTCTTTATGGCTAATGGTATGTGTAGAAATGCTTTGGCTCTTTTAGACCATAATATGGAAGATGGTTCAACCCTAGGATCCCATGTGTCATGATTCTTGCCTTATGCCTTTAAGATCCTCCAAATTGCACTTGCATTATATGCCATGTGTATGATTTATATGTTTCATGATTTCATGAGTTTTGCCTCATTCATTATTATTGTTGTTAAAATGTGATTCATGTTATGTTAAGATGTTTATGATTATGGACTTAGAAATATGTTTAAGTTTATTGACTCAGAGACATGGTAAAACTTTTCCATGAGTTTTAATTCCTCTATTTTGGTATTATTCTCCTTATAATGGCTACTAATTTGCGTGCTTTCTCGGATGTAAGTGCTTACTTGAGTTAGGTCATCAATGATGACCTTAATGGTCATTATTTGGAATGATTATGTATGATATGTTTGATGGATATGCATGATCCCTATCCCTTTTTAGCATTGATTATGATGATGCTTTGGTTTGGCTAATAGGATTGAACTAGGAATATGCTTAGGGGAGTTAACCAAACTAATTAAAAATATGGTTAAAATGGTAAAAATGAATCAAAGATGCCTGAAGGCCAGATCCCAATATTTAAGCAGTTTAGCAGTGCCTAACATCTTCCCCAAATCGTACCTAATTTTCAAACCCAATCTCTGACGGGTAAAGATAAATTAAGCCTTCTAAATGACTTAGTTAGGTTCAGATTTTGTCTTGCCCAAATTCTTCTCGTTAACCAAAGTCGGGCAGTGACTCCACTTCTTCTAAGGATGATACCTATGATCATCTCACCATGGTCCCCCATTAACCACCATTTAGATAAAAAGGTTTCAAAATTACATGAGGCCCAAAGATCTCCTATTGACTCAATCACTTGCCATATTTTTGGGGTTCTTACCAATGTAAAACCTTTTGTCCTCTCGACCACCCTTTGGTCGATAAAATGATAGAATGCAAGTAAGATTCAATTTGTTTAAGGGAAAACCTAAGGGTGCTCATACTAGGTTATGCAAATTCACAGAAGGGATGTACACAAAAATGATCCTGACAGATACTGAGTACATGATTATGAGTGTCATTGAAGATGTGGGTGATGATGGAACACAAGGTTAGGCACTAAAAGCTAAACAGACTATGTTGAATGGGATAACACTTTGGAAACTTTTTTATGAAGATTGAGCTAAGAGATGACATAATGAAATATAATTTTGAACGAGTGCTAAAAGCCATGGCTGGTAAAAAAGCTAAGAAAAAGGTGAGTTATTAACAAAATAGTGATTTGAATGCTACTATTGGATAATTGGTAAGAAGAAAGTCGAAGAGAAAAGAGAGACGAATGTTAAAGGGATTCCTATCAACCTGCATGAAGAAGCTACTTTTCCTAAAATCTTTGATATTATTGTTTTTAGGTTTTTGAAAATGATGATGTATTTGTTCAAAGTTTAAGGCAATGAATGACGAATATGCTTCCTTGTGTGATGTGTTCATTGATGGTAGTATGCACAGCATGCATCATTTCATGAGCATATTTAATATTAATTCTATGAATACCAAAGTATTTAATCTTGGCACACAAGAAAATTCAAAGATCACGCTCATTGCCTAATGATGTCACATAAGAGGAATAGAGAAAATTTGAACAATTGCTCTAAAAATATCAAAGGGTCTTTACTTGGACATATGAGGATATGCCAGGGATTAATTGAAGAATTATTGAACATAGGATTCTAACTTACCTATATATAAGTTAGTAAAGCAGAAGCTTAGGAGAATGAGACTATAGTGAGCTAAGTTGTTTAAAGAAGAGGTAGTAAATTAGTTAAAAGCCAAGTTCTTAGAAGTAGTTGACTACCCTGAGTGACTAGCCAATATTGTAATAGGACTAAAAAAGGATAGGAAGGTAAGGATGTGTGTGAATTACAAAGACTTGAATAAGGCTTGCCCTAAAGATGATTTCCTTTACCCCATATTAATGTGTTGGTAGAGAGTGTCACAACATGTGCCATGTACTCCTTTATGGATGGGTTCTAAGGCTATAATAAGATCATTTTTACAATTATAGATAAGGTGAAAACAACTTTCATCATAAAATGTGGTACGTACTGCTATAATTTGATGCCTTTTGGATTAAAGAATACAGGAGAAAGGTACTAATGAATGGTGATTGCTTTGTTCTATGACTTAATTGACAAATAATTAGAGGTGAATGTGTCATGACTTGTCTTCCAGATTGTGTTGGTACTAGGGAATGAGAAGACCTAAGGCCTCTAAAAACCATAGCAAGCCTAATATAACTTGCGGGAAACCCATTATGCCTTTTACCATGTCACTCTAACATTAAAAAACTTAAAGTTACATTATTTTGATCTCAATACATAATATAACTACTATTATATAATGATTTTACATATAATCTCATTAACATAGTATATATCACAGTTTTAACTCTCATATATATAAACTAATACTAGACATTGCATAATGTACTTAATGACATTATAAAGACAACTAAGAGTATAAAATTCTTCATAATCATATTTCTTAATTATATTCATAATCTTCACTAACATTTATACATAATGACTTAGGCTACTATATATGTAGTGCCATAACATATGCAATACATAAAACTTTATATCTAGTCTTTAACCTCAAGCATATATTTATAGCATCAATCCTATGCTTAACCTGCAACATAGTTTACGTGTGTGCGAGGGAGTAGGTGAGCCCCTTTTGAGAAACTTAGCAAGGAATTTTATATGTCTATATGCATGCTCACATTCCATAACACGAATGCATTTCTAACTACATGGCACATCATTTGTATGCAACATTTCCATAGCATATCATTACACATATGGATAGTCAAGTCCATGGGAATTCCTACTTAGGTTATCATCTTTCTTGTGCATGAGAGTTGCCTCACCAGTTATGCACTCATAAGAGAGTTGCATCACCAATCATGTCTTTCTCTTACATAGGAAAGTTTCCTTACTAGTCGTGTTATGTGTGCATGCATTCGTTTAATTTCATATTGGTTATAATCCTAACATAACTAGTTACGACTCTTTGGATTCCGACTTCTTCCATGAGCTATCCTTACATCACATAGTATTTAAACATAATATATATGCAATAACATTTCATTTCATCTAGAAAATGCACATGACTTTATATTAACGTAATTTGGCCTATTATGGCCCATATATAAAACTTTGACGCATGAATGCAATGTATATTGAAAAACCATAATAAACCCCTCACCTAACATTACTATCCTTAATTGTTTATCTTTTTTCCTTATCCTTGATCCTTAGCATCATATACATTGTGACCTCCAAAATTCATAAAACTTGAACCATTACAACCAAACCAATTAATAGGATTTTCTAGCACCAATTAATGTTCAAGTTTGTCAGGCCACCATAGGACCACAATGCGAGGTGGTCGAAGTTCGTTGTTAGGGGCCATTGGAAAATTGACTATGGTAATCTTATAGAACTTTCTGTTAGGAGTCTATAAGAACTAACGATAGTATCATATGAGCTCCCATTTGTCCGAAATCTACAAAATACCAAACTTTGATGGAAAGCTTGATTAGTGATTATACCGTTTGTTCGACTTTGTTTTTTAGCAAATCAAATGTCAATGGAAAAGCTTCTGAAAACTTGAATCACCCAAAATCGAGCTTTGATTGAAGAAATATTGCAATTTGAAAATCTACCCTTATTGGCCCCACTTTATGTGTGTTTTTGGCTTCATCCAAAATGCAAAGGATTAAGCCAAAAACATGAACCTTTTTCTTTATGGATTTCCTTTACACCATTTCCTGCACCTCTTTTTATCCTTTGCCAAAGCAAATTGTTTAGCTTTATCACTTCCTAACCAACTTAAAGTTGGTTTTTTTTTTTAACTTCATTTTCTTTTTCTTTTTTTTTTTTGTCTTGTCTTGTCTTTTTAAATAATAATAATAATAGTAACAACAACAACAACAACAATAATAATAATCATAATAATAATAATCATCATGATCATCAAAATTCTTATAATTAAAATTTGTACCCTATAAAATATTTAATTTCATAAATTAAATTCTTCCACTATAATTAAATTAATTTTCATAAAATATATAAATTAGCTTAAATTAAATTAATTTTCATAAAATATATAAATTAGCTTAAATTAAATTAATTCTCTTAAACATAATCATAATATCTTCACTTAAATAAAATTAATGTTAAATTTTCTTAAATTAAATAATAAATCACCCATAATTAATTATTCTACTAAGATTAACAAAATTTCTCACATAAATAATTTAATTAATTTTTTATAATTAAAAAAATTAAATTAAATCAATTCACATAATTTCTTTAATTAAATCCACTTAATCAACAGACTTAAAAGAAACTTAAATAACTCTACATCCTTGATATTATTTAATTAAACTTCTTAAATATTTATTTAATATAATATATTCATATAATATAATTAACATTAAAATTACTAAAATCATATACTTTTATTAGGTTAAATTTATTTTCATAAATTATTTAAATTTCAATAAAATTTATACTTAAATAATTAATTTAATATCTTTAAATCCTTAAATTATTAAATATATTTTCTTTTCATAAACTCATCTTAAAAATATTAAATATCATTGCTTACTTGTTTAAATTTAATTTCTCAAATATGAATATTCATTAAACATAACTCATCAAATTTAATGAATAATAAATGTTGTAACCTCAATTAAAATAATAACTTTTATTTACATAAGTTCATTTCTCTTTAAAATACTCATATACATTAAATAATCTTCTTAAATAAATTAAAATATATTTAATCATTAATAAATCATTAAAATTGATTATTATATTCATCAAAATAGGGAAAAACATTATTAAAATTGTTATAATTGTTATGACTACTAAAATTTCTTAAAATTGAATTTTAGATCTTACAATATGTAGATGATATGATGGTAAAATCTAAGACAAGGGAGAGACATTTTGAAGCCTTAAAGAAGTTATTGAAGAGAGTTTACTAGTACAACCTAAAGTTGAACCCCAGGAAGTGTGTGCTCAAGGTTACATCTAGTTGTTGGGACATGTAGTGAATGAAAAGGGGATCAAGGTAGATCTGAAAAAGATAAAGGCCATTTAAGACCTACCTGCACCTAAGACAATGAAGGAATTTTAGAGTTTCCTACATCATCTCTAGTATATTAGCATATTTATAGCTAGACTCACTCCTGTTTATGAGCCAATCTTCAAATTGTTAGGGAATGCCTAGCAAATGAAATGGAATGAATAGTTTCAAAAAGCTTTTAAGAAGATAAAAAAATGTACCTAACCAATACACCAATGTTAAAACCCGCAAAGTTGGGAAAGCCCTTGATTTTATATCTGACAGTAAAAGAGAGTTTTATAAGGGCAATGGTAGCTCAAAAAGATGACATAAGACATGAGCACGTCACATACTACCTTAGTAAGAAGTTGCTCCTTTACAAGGAAAGGTACAATTAAATAGAGAAAACATGTCTGACACTAGTATGGGCCACGAAGAAGCTAAGTCATTATTTCCCATCATACTCTATTAAGGTGATGTCGGAGCTCAATCCAGTTAAGTATTTACATAAGCCTCCTTCTTTCACTAAAAAGTTAGCAAAATTACTGATACTTTTGGCAAAGTTTGACATCAAATATGTAACTAAGAAGGTAATTGAAGGATTGGCAGTTATAGAATATCTAACTCAGTAATGGCTTGTAGAGGGAGAATCAAAACTTACCCAGTTCGTCAATGATGGACTAGGAGCAATTAAGCTTCTAGGTTATAAAATGTACTTTGATGGAGTGGCAAATAAGAAAGAAGCTAGTGTGGATGTAATTTTGCTATCTTTAGAAGGGGAGCTTTTACCTATGGCTAAGAAACTTGATTTCAAAGTGACTAATAACATGGTTGAATATGAAGCGTGTACACTTAGGTTGGAATCTTTTAGGCATATGAGGGTAAGGACAATTAAAATTTTTAAGGATTCATTGTTAGTCATGTTTTAGAAAATTGATGAATGAGAGCTACAGGAGGAACGCTTGAGGCAATATTTAGATCATTTGAAGACATTGACCTATAATTTTCAAAGGATTATATTTCACTACATGCGCGGGAGGAAAATACAATGGCTAATGCCCTAGCAACTTTGGTTTCTATTTGGGATGAGCAAAAAAGGATGCCAATCGAGACACTACTTACATTTAGATCCATGATACCATGCTATGTTAATAAAGGGGTAATATAGGTGTCAGCAGAAAGATGGCCATGGCACTGTAATGTGTAGAGGTATTTGGAAAGTGGAAAGTACCCTGAAGAGGGGTTAAAAAAGAGAGATAAGGACATAATTGTAGGTCTGTCATCACAATTTACAGTTCATGATGACATAGTGTACAAGTAAATGTTGGACAGGGTTCACCTGAAATGCTGGATAAAAGACAAAGCGAGCAAAGTCATAAAAAAGGTCCATTTAGAAATTTATGGCCCCTATATGAATAGGAAAGCCTTTGCTAGGAAAGTCTTAAGGATGGGTTATTACTAGACCCTCATTCAAACAGTCCAAAACTGCTCTAAATGTTAAGTTAATGGCAGCCTTAATCACTTGCCTCTGATGGAATTATCAAATTTGACTTCACGTGGCCATTCACGACTTAAAGCATTAACGTGATCGGAAAAATTAGGCTAGCTTCTATATAGGGCATGAGTACACCATAGTAGTAGTGGATTACTTCTCAAAGTGGGTGAAAGTTCAATTTTTTATTAAGTTAAGGGCAAAACAAATGACTCGATTCATAAAAAAAGGAACCTCATTTGTCATTATGGTGTGCAACACAACATCATGAGAAATAATGGAGTGCATTTTTAGGTAGAGGTTTGGATAATTCCATAAAAGTATAAAGTAATCCATCATAAGTCATTGCTTTATAGACCACAAGCAAATAAGGTAATTAAGGTAGCAAACAAGAATATTAAGGACATCATTGTCGAGACTATGGAAACTTACAAAGACTAGTCTAACAAGCTACTTTTTGCATTATAGGAATATCAAACCACAACCAGAATGTTAATAGGAATGATGCCATACTTTTTAGTATATGGAATAGTGCCTATGCCATCAATTGAGATAAAGATGAAGTCCCTACAGGTGTTGGTCAAGATGCAAATTCATGAGTGTCAGTGGGTAAAAAGTCAGTTCAAATAGTTGGCCCTAATAGAGAAGAAAAGGTTGAAAGCTCTTTATCACATCTAATTATAATTGGTCATGATGGTGCATGTTAATTAAAAGGGTTAAAACAAGTACCATAATGGTCGTTGATTTGGTGTTAAAAGCAATTCGACCACAAGCTTAGGATCCCTAAGGAAAATTCAAGCCAAATTAGAAAGGTCCCAACGTGGTTAAGCTAATCAATTTGGGTAGTGATGGGAAATTATCTGACAAGGATAGGAATAAGTTCTTTAAGCCAATAAACCTAGATAGACTGAATAAGTACTTCATGTGAGGATATGACAAAAGTAAAACAAACCTACTAAGTCAAAAATTTGAAAGGGCAGCTTATAAAAAGTTCTTTATTTGTTACCTCATTCATCATCATCACTTACATCTTTTAAAGAAGGCATCTTGAGATTAGTTTCATTACCATCCTTAAATGACCTAGATTATGGGTTGTGCCAGCACTAAGGAACATTAAAGGCTTAAAGCCCCCAGAACTTGTAGCAAAATTACTTATGGTTAAAGGCCATTTATAAGCTCTTTAATACCTTGAATCTAAAATTTATACTTATTGGTCAAATAAAATTTCTAGCTTTCATTTACCCCATTTAAATTCTTAGGATAATATAAATATGAGATAGTGATTCAAGATAAGCTTGATCCTAAACATTTCATAAAAATACTTTCTTATATTACATTATAGCCATTTAATTCATTTCTTATCATGTCATGAGTGGGGTAGCCTAAACTCACTAATTGATTCCTTTTATTCTTTCTTTTACTTACATTCATTATATATACATCATTGAACATAAAACTTTCCCATTTAGACAATCCTATAATCAAAGGGTCCACTTAAGGTCGCTCTAGCTATAACATTCCTTTCTTATCATAAGCATTCAACATTTATCCTACATGGGCCATAAATCTTAGTATGTCTCCACATCATTTCCATTAATCATACATCATAACCATTTTACATTACATTAACATTCGACATATACATATCATAATATTCGTAACTTACACTTTGCGGAGATTATTAAGAATACAATATATACTTAACATTTTCTTAATACATTTATAAGTCTTCCAATTATACATATACATCACTACTGTAGGCAACTATGAAGAAACAATGTAGTGCTTTGACAATATATGATACATAATTTAAAACCTTAATTCACAACCTTTAACCTATTGCCATAAATCATGATATCAATCCTAAGTTCAACCTATAAAACAATCTATATGTGTGTGTGTATGTAAGGGAGGGGAGGGGGGAGCCCTTTATAGGAAACATAGTAAAGAATTTATATTATCCAAATGCAAGCTCACATTCCTTTATATGAATGCATCTCTAACTATATAACATATCATTTGTGACATCATTTACATAGTAAATATTATATAAATGGATAGTCAAGTCCATGGGAATCCTTACTTCTACTTATCTTTCTCGCACAGGAGAGTTGCCCCACTAGCCATGTGCTTATGAAAGAGTTGCCTCACCAATCACATTTTTCCCTTACACAGAAGAGTTTCCTTACCAACAATGTCATGCATGCATAACATTTCTTTTTCATATATTGGTCATATCATCCTTACATAGCTAGCAATGTTTATTTAGATTCCCACTTCTTCCTTAAACTACCCTTACATCATATGGCAATTAAATATAACATTTCATTCATGACATTTCATTTCATTTATATAAATGCAAATGACTTTTAGATCAATATAAATTGGCCTACTATGGCATATATACAAATTTATGATGCATGTATATAATAGACATTAAAAGCCATGATAAAATCTCTCATCCTTCATTGCTAGCTTTCATTATTCCTTGCTTTAGTTTTGTTCTTTTTTTCTATCTCTTTGGCTTAGCCTTATATGCTCTTAGCTTTATCCTTACTTACTATTAATCATCTCATCCACACACATTCCTAAACACAGACATACATTACATCATTACCATAACATCTAGAATATGCAGAGTTACTAAAACTCATCCATAGAACGCATAAATTTTGTATAATAGGGCAAAAACCCTTATAGGAATAATGAAGTTGTAAACACCAATCAAAACATAACTCCCATTATCTCTAACTTATAACCTAACTATCATCCTTGATATTACCACTTTCTTTTTATCTCATTCATAATATCAAATGAATATCACCATTAAATCATATCAAAATCCATAATTATAATCCTTAACTCATTTCATGATCATTAATTTATACTTCTAAATTCATCAACATATTCATTTCTCATCTTAAAACTATCCATATGCTCATTAAGATATTCATGTCTTATCCTGCAATAAGTGAAGAACATCCCTTTCATTCACATATAATACTATTCATGAGGTCTAGAGTGTCAAAAAAATCAAGAAACTCAATTTAACGTAAATTCCTTTCATAAACATAATTCATTTATGTAAGGACTTTATAAAGCCCATTAATACATTAATATTTCCTCCATCTCGACCAAGATGTAAAACACCATTCAAGTTTTAATTCTCATCTTAAACATGAAGATTAGGATGCTAATTAACATTTAAGAAGTCAATGATCACCAAAAATTCATATAATCAATCCATATATATCAACTCCTTTTAAAGTTTCAACATAATACATCAATATTACCTTTAGTTCCACCAAGGTGTAAAACACTAATCAAGCTTAATTATCTTCTTAAGCATGAATATAAGAATACTATTTAACCTCTAATTAACTAATTGAAATAATCCACACACTTTAAGCACTTCTAAGACTCCTTTTGAAGACAACATCAATTTTCGTGTCAAACTAACACCAAACTTCATCTCGTCCATCACCACTAAGCTTAAAAACTCTATAAAACACACTTATCCAAACATAGAATAAATATACCATAAATATGGCAAATTATAACATACTTAAAATAAAGTGAAGAAAGTAACCAATTTGCTTAAAAGATGGAAAAAGATGGATGAGCAAACTTGATTCTCCTAACTTAATTTGCTAGCCACAGATAGGGAAGAGGTTTTGGGAGAGTTTACTTGTGTTTTATGCTACTCAAAAACTGAGGAGAAATGAAGAGTTCATGTTTAGGATGAAGATAAAGAAGAAGAGTGTGAAAGACTAAAATGCTCAAGTGTAGAATTTTAAGAAAAGTTCACCAAAAATGCTATTTCCAACCTATAAATTTATGCTTCTAACCTTTTATCCTTTTCCAAAATATATTTTAAACACCATTTTAGGCATTAATAATGATGGAAAATGGATTTATAGTCATTTTATGAAGAAAGAAAATATAAAATGGTGTGAAAAGACCAAAAAGCCCAAATAGAGCATTTGAACCTTTTAAAAGCTTTGCTTCCAACATTTTGTTCCTTTATTCAATACATTTCAAAATAATAGCTCAAGACATATAAAATACATCTAGATCACATCATTATCATGTCATTTAAATACATATAAGCACACATATTAAGCATGTTTCAAACAAACATATGCAACGAGATTAAGATATGGTAGTATCTAACTCTTCATTCCTTCCTTTAAGATACTTCAAATACAAACTTTAAGCATCTAAAATGCATCTAAAACACTTCATTAATATGTCATTTGCACACATACTAAGCACACTTATAAACTTTAATAGCCATTAAAGATCATGCATCTAACATTGTTTATACCATAACTTCCATCATCCTTCATCATTTTTTAACATATCCTTTAACATAACTTCCTTCTATATAAAATATTGACATATTATTCATTATTAAACCTCTTATTCTATCATTCATTCACGTTCATTAATCATTATTTCTTACATATGCATACTTGTGTATCATAACTTAAATTTATTATCTCCTTATGACTTAGCATTTTTCACCTTTTTATATCTTAGTCATCCTTTTTAAATCATATCATATCTTAGTTAATCATTATTATAACATTAAAATCATTACTATTTCATTAAATTTATCCTTTTCATGCACATCACTTAGGAGAAGGAGTCCTCATTTATGAGAGATCCCAAAGAACTAAATTTTTTTACCTTACACATCATCACCATCATTACTCATGATTTCACTATCTCTTAGGACCATGGTTCTTTTATTAGGATAATCATATGCCATATGACCTCTACCTTAACACTTAAAATAAAAAATTGATCTTTGGTTGGTTCAGCCTTGATATGGTTAGGTTTCCTTCCTTCATTTGCTTTAGATGGTTCAGCCTTGGGCTTTGCTATGGGCCTTTCACTAGACTTCAATTTGTTAGTCTAAAAATAAGATAGAAAATTAGGCCTAAAAGGTAACCCTTTAGTTATTTCTCCATCTTTAGTGTATTATTGTACAAATCCTCTAAATTGTTGTAGGGGCATATCTCCTCTTGATTTGTAATTTCTTTATTAAGACAATTAAGAAATCTCCCATTATTTGGTCCAAAGGTACCTCAATTTCAACCTGTATCATGGCCATCTCAAGCTCTTGATAGTACACTTTAATAATCTTAGAGCCTTGTATAAGCTTTTGCAATTTATTGTGTAAATCCCTATAGTAATGGCTAGGTATGATCTTTTTTCTCATTACATGTTTCATCTCAACAAAGTACAAATTGGCTCATCCCTACATCTTTTTCTAGAGTACTTAATTTGTTCCCACCATATAAATGCATAATCTACAAATTCTACAATAGCAAGCTTAACTTTCTTTTCCTCATTATAATTATGACAATGAAATATAGATCCAACTTTCTTTTCCCAAGCTAAGTAAGCCTCGGGATCACTCTTGCCATGAAAAGTAAGAATTTTCATCTTGATTCCACCAAGATTACCATCTTGCTTGCTAGATCATTAAGAACTTTCATCAATTTCTTTGCCATCCTCCTCATCATGTATGATCCTTCCACACCTTAGGAACCTTGAATTGATGTGTGTAGTGTTTGAATGGATGGCATTTTGGTTGCTCTTAATTTGTTCTTTCATGTCTTTCAACTTTTGTTGTTCTTATACCATGGTATAATACATTGCCTTCATAAACATTTTTACTCTATATCATCTTAAGGATTTGCTAAGATTAGAAAATAATAAAAAGAAATCCTCATAAAACACTACCTTATGTGTTTACACTTAATTAATGGCATTTACACTCTTGTTTAACTAAAAATAAGCATTTACCACCCTCTTTTAGGCTCACCACTCCTGCCTTTTACCTCTCAAGTTTATTGTCTTTAAGTTTTGTAAGGACTAAGATTACTTTATGTCAAATTAAGCTCATCAAATCACAAACAAACAAAAAATTCAACTTAGAAAGACTTTAGAAATAAAGGAATTAAAATAACACTAAATGATTGCAAAGAAATCCAGTTTAGCAAAGTTGGAGACTAATTTGAAAATTGAAAAAGAAGGAACTAAAAGTTGCAAAAAAAATTTTTGAACTCAAGATTAATGGAAATTTGAAGTTTAAGTGAAATCTTAAAGTTGAATAACTTAATTGGCTCCTTTTACAAAGTTAAGCTTTACTCCTTTTCTTTTCTTTTCTTTTCTTAACTTTCTCTTTTTTAAAAAAAAAAAAAAACTTTGGAAGCTAAAACATAATTGAAAACACAAGAATTTCAAAAAATAACTTAAAATAATGCAAGAAACAACTTAGAAGCCAAATTGAGAAGATAAGTTACAATTGCAAGTTCTAAGCTTTTTCTTTTGATTTGAATGAGAGGGCTCTACCCTATACTAAAAGCAAACACAAAATAATGAGTAAACTGAGAAGAATAAATGAATTGAGGTAAAAGAATCAAAGAAACTGAATAGAGCAAGGAAACAAGTGAAAATGCAAAAGACAATTTGTTGTGATTTTCTAAATACAAACGAACCAAAACTGAAATTGAAGACAAAAGAATGATTAAATAGGATAAAATAGACTAACTTGATGATAGAAAAGTGAAGAAAATAGATTTAAACAATGTAGAGAAAGAACAAACCGAATTAAGTCCAAAAACAGGAACGAGCCAAATTGGACTTAATAATCACAAAAGGCTCAAAAATAATGAAAACTAATGATACCTATTTGATTTTAAAGCCTTGGCTATGATACCAAATAATAAGACCAAGGATGGTTTAGATCCTTACCTATATGCTTTGAAAATAAGTTCCCAAATCTATCAAAATTAAGCAAAGAGTTAGATCTTCAAACTCTAATTAGACTTTTAGAAAATCTATTTCTAGCAACCTAAGTTATAAATATTTAAAATTATGTCAATTTAAACCCTAAATTAACTAAAGCTAATTTAAGATTAGATATAACATGTTTGTGAAATTATTAAGTCTTCACTCAATAATCTCACCTAGTCCTTTCAAAAAGTCAAAAAGAGAAATCAATCTCACTAAGCAAAATTTGCAAAAAGAAAATATTATTCAATGATAATGCTTTAGCAAAATAGGAGGGGCTTAAATACCTTTATGAAATTGATTTCCTAACCCGATGAAAACTAAAAACCCTAGTTAAAATAGGTATAACATTCAGCCATGAATGAATTGACCACTAAGGAAGAGCTAAAATACTAATCCTAAAAGAATAAGGAAAATAAAACAAATCATATGATTGGCCAATAAGATTTGGTCATAGTTAATTAACCTAGCTAAAATACTTAAAATGAAGTTGCTTTCAATAAAATAAAACTAAAAGATAATCCTAATTACATAAGGAAGGCTTATTTGGCTAATAGGAAGGAATCATTTCCAATAAAGTAATTCTTGATAGATTTTAGAAGAATCTTACAAATCTTATATGATCTTGAAAGAATCATGCAAATCTTGGAAGAATCTTGGAGAATTTTGAATCAAACATGTCTTTTTCTTGTCTTGGCTGAATTAGTTATGTTTTGTCTTAGGACATGAGTTTCCATATTCTTGGAACTAGTTCTTATGTTATTGGAGCATATGTCTTGTTAGGACAACCTTATCCAATATGTCTTGTTATAAGTAGTTCCTATGTTGTTAGGCCTTAGATCAAGAGCAAAACTTTAGGGTTGCCATCCATGCTTACATTAAAATTTGGAAGGGTAGCCTAAGTGAAAATAAGCAGCCAACTTGATTGAAAGCCTATGAGGTGATTCAAGCAAAAGTTAAGGCAATAAAATAAAATAATAATAAAGAATAACATAAAATGATAAAATAAAAATCTACAAAAAAAAGTCTATACTTAAAGCAATAGTGGGTTACTAGAGAAAGAATCCCTGACACCGAAGGACACTCTACCTAAACCCACGATGGTCTCACCAAGAATAGTCAGAAATAGAGTTTCCCCAACTCCCTCTCTTCAATAAAAGGCCAAATTTGTTGATCTATCTCTCCATAATCTCTTCAAAGTAGAAATTCTCCCATAAGAATAATTATTATAATATGAATTTGTGCCACACGAGAATGGCCCCTGGATGGATAAAAAGTAAGAAAAGGAGACATGAGAATATTTTCCTTACCTAAGGTGTACATGGGTACCACATCATATCGTAGATCAAATAACTCCCTCATTTTTTGAATATGTGGGTAATTCAAATATTGTAAGGCAATAATCTAATTGACACTTATAATTTAACAGTTTAGAATGGCATCAAATTCCTCTAGTAAGGGGTATCTATCAGTGTCCCCAAAATGACAAGAATGAGTAATGAAGGTCCTATAAATCACAAGCAGCTCTAAGAAATCTAGGTTGAGTTGGACTATGAAGAGATACTTGAGGGTTTTAAAACTTGCTAAAGACAAATCAAACCAACTCTGAGGGTGTGAGAGACTTCAAAAATGCTTTACACATGTTGAGAAAGACAAAACAGTAGACTTAGGTGTGAAAATCAAGTAGGGTATCTATAGAAGAAGGAGAATGTGAATAGTGCATGATAGATGTGTACAATAGTACATGGCTATACAGACTGCCCTAGCTGTCTATACAAATAATTAGTGATATGTATATATGACTTTATTGGTTTGTGCAACCCATTTTTCTTATATAATTTTAGCCAAAATTCCCCCTATATTTTAGACTTTTGGATTAATTCGTACCTATTTTAAAGGGCATGTATATATGTAAATAAGTGAAAATAACATAACTACATATTTGGAGTGCAAATTCAGAGCTAGAATCAACATTACACATCTATACTCAAGAAAATATTAGAGTTTAGCCAAAATGCAGACAAAATCACCTCAAAATTATATCCTAAAAGTCATGATTATTCACACAAACATCTAAAAAGAATAGGGTTTTTAAATTGCTCAAATATTTGTCCTATAGTACCAGAATCAATAAACTATACCAATATGTTCACTAAAGTAAAAGGAAGAAGATCCTAAAGACTAATATGGCCTTAGGTGGCTCAATCATCCTTACCCCCTAAAGCGGTCTCTTCCTAGTCCTCAAAAGTGGCAAACTCGTCAAAATACAAGGGTACTAGTGGCATCATTTGCTCAATCTCAACCTTTACTACTATTAGGAACTTCTTTATGTCCTGCAGCTTTCAAATTAGATGTTAAACTGTCCCTTGTAAGATGCATGACAGTTAGGATGGATAGGATAAAAATGCATACATAAGCACAATCATAAATATGCAAACATGATTTGCATTTTCATTACTAACATGGACCTCCTAAGTTTGATAGGTCACAACCCTCTTCGGTGCAGTGATCAAGCCGACTATCTCCTCTACCTAGATACAGGGAATCTGTAAAATAGGTGTTATTCCAATAACAATCAAATAAAAGCAAACTGTATAAAAAGCATAAGGATTTGAATACTGACATAAGTGGTGTCGACAAGCTCAAAGGTGCACGCTAACCATATAATATGCAGGGCCATCATAGAGTTGGTCAACGAGGCTACTTAAGGCTTGACCATGCTATCTAGGAAGGGGTCAAGATTGCCCACCACCATAGGCTCCATCCCTTTAACTATAGGAGTGCGAGTCCTTTTCCAGCCCCGAATAGCCGGAGCTAGCTCTATAGGCCTCTACTCATAGTGCATCATTGTCCCTGAGGCCCTATGATGCAAGACTATCCCAATATGAGTGGTCTTGTAGCTAAAAAATTCCCTAATAGCCACCTTCATTGTAGGGATCATCTTAGGAAATGCCCTAACCATCTAAGACATGTAGATTTTGTCTATTAGTTGGTCCCTTAGTATAAACCATAGTGCACCCTTGACCTCCTCCTTCTTCAGGTCTGTTGCCTATAACATATCCTGGGATGAATATTGAGGAAACATTCGTGTATCTAACCACCCATGCCATAAAAGTATCCACTTCCTAAAGTACCATTCCAAATGAGGGCCTTACCAATAAGCATCGCCCATAAAAGCAGTCTTCTGCCTTAATCACCTCAGGCTGCCATGTGGCAGCGAGCTCCTCCAGTCCATGTGTAGTTATAAAAAATAGTATAAAACTAAGGTTTTACCATTATATGTGTATAACCAAAAATAGTAAATAATACGACAAACTAATTTTTTATGTTTTTATAAGACATATGTACCTAATCTAAGGTAGTTGTATTTAGGCAGTTATGCCTGATCTTAACATATGACTCTCAACGGCATGTGAAGCACCACTTCACAAACTGCAAGTAACAATTATCCAAATATGGCAAAAGGCTTCCACCCTATAACAACCCTAGCTCTAGTGCCCAAACCTATCAAGAAACACAATATCAGTTTCATAATGACTATAAGAACCAGTCAATGAGCAAAATAAGAAGATTTAGGAGATTAATTACCATAAGCATGAGTTAGGCACTGCACATGTATGACTACCTTCAACTACATCGATTAAGGAACCTGTATAGGTACACCAATATTATAGACCCCTAATCAAAGTGACAGATGAGCCCTAGATCCTCAATCATAGGTAGTAGGTAGATCTTAACCACATTTAAATGTTTATGAACAAAATCCCTGACAGACTGTACAACAAGAAGAATTAAGCCTTCTAGTCCACCAACTCTTGTGGATTGTCATCACTAACAATAAAGGCAGCCACTTTCATATGGACCGCTCAAAGGAAAGGCTTCCCTTCACTCGAGGCATGCAACCAAGTAGTTAATTGACATATTCTTGCTATAGCATTGAATAGTGCATGTCAACATTTGTGAGAAGAGGAATCTCGAAAAAGCGAATCTTGATCAAATAATTGAAGTCCCCTGATATGATTGTCACCTCCCCAATCTATAGTAGGTAAAGGTGTGGGTGGTATCCATCCACTTCTCAACAAACACCTGTATCAAGGTAGATTGCCCCATAAGGCCCTATCTAGAAGCATCCATAGGAACGACACAAGTCTTGTCTCCTCTAAGTGAGCAATGACACGAAGATGCAACTTTCTTAACTAAACCCCAGCCGAGATAACAGATTTGCCTCCCTTACTAAAGGAGACATCATCCTACAAGCAATAAAAGGCAAAATTTAAATCCCATAGGAATTAAAATAAATAATTAGAAAGGAAGGTCAGACTAAGCATAATAAGACAAGAAGGATAAATATCATATCAACAGTCTCAAGAATGTAAAATACGTAATTTTATGAGAACCAAAATACTACTCTACATCCTTTTTATGAATAGGTATTTGTAAAATACAAGAAAATTAGAAGACAAAAAATAATTGGAGCCAAACAAAACAAAAGGCAGTTTATGCAATTCTGCAAAAAACTATGAAAATTAATTTTCACTAAAAATTTCATAAGGATTATAATTTGATTCAACAATTGAGCACACGGGCTTATAAAGTTAATAAAATTCAATTCAGACCCAATAAAAAATTTACAGAATAATTCAAGCTTAAATAAAAATTTACATAATAATAAATTAATTATTCAAAGGTTCAAATATGAGCTACAACTTCCATGGTTATCCTATAAATTAATTTTGATAATTTTTTACACATGTTTCCATAAAAGCACACAAATCGAGGTAAATAATTAATTAACAAGCAAACAAAATAAAGATTTAAAGAATCTAAAAGGTAAGTGTCTTATGACTAGTTCTAAATATTTTTAAAGTTGAGTTATTGTTCACATGCAAAAGGTAGTTCTAAGATAGTGCCTAAGATCTAGTGTGTTGAAAGCAAAATAAATAAATAAAAACTCAAAGAACATGGAAGTAAGATACACACTAGAAGTTGTGCCAACTAGGTGGTAATATAGATCATAAACTATCAGGGTGTCAGAACACACCTCGAAACCCTTCGACACGACCTTTGACACTGCTTGTGCCAAAGGAAACACTAAGGAAAAGCCCGAAGCAACCTTCAATTAGTTTAGAGCATTGTAGATAACAACCTTAACCTTAGCCTCAAGGAAGTCAGTAGTAGCATCAAACATAGGTCATCGAATTCTATCATTGCAAAACTTCGTAAGCAACGAAAACATTAAGAAGCCCAAGTCTAAAGAAAAATGTTATGAGATAAAGTTAAGAGAAGGTGAATAATGACATAAGTGAGTTTTAAGGTCAGTTTCAACCTCTCATATAAGAGGGATGGTCTGTATAGACAAGCCTTGTCTTATAAACAACTAATTTTCCTTTATGTTAGATAATTTCACTACAACCTTATTTGATGTATAAGGTGTCGTCAAGTTATCTATACATAAAAGCCATACGTCTATATGGACCACCAAAGATTGGCAAAAAGAAAAAGAAGAAAGGAAAATAAGGCCCATGGTAGAATGACTAAACTATCCCTCAACACTACCAAAGCTCAAGAAAAGGGTAACAAAGAAACCTTTAAAGTGAAATCCACATTTCAAAAACTATCCCCAACCAAAGACAAATACCTAAAAGAGTTAGGTCCAAAGTAGCTATTCCAATATGAGTGCATCTCCAAGACAACCAAAAGGAATGTAATAGTAAGAATTCATACACAATAAGGCTAAAAAGTTTGCTATGATACAAGATAACACCTTGACACACGAAAAGGGAAAGTATGACATAAAATTATCCTAAGGAATCCTTAAGCTAGATTTAACTATTTGAAGGGTTAGGATACCTTAAATAGATTCAAGAACTTTAGTAGCTATAAGAAAGTTGTTGTAAACATATAACTAGCCCTAATACCTACTAGAAAGCTACTAAGAAGGCTAGTATTTGCTAGAAAGCTATTGAAAGCATCAAAACACACTGCTACCAATTAGAAAGTGGTTAGAATAAACTTAGTACCTGCTATAAAGCTGCTAGGACACTAAGTACCTACTTGAGAGCTACTGAAAGCATATAAGAACACAATGGTACTTGCTAGAGAGCTATCACAATAAACTTTAGTCCTTGCTCAAGGAGCTATTAAAGAATTGTATCTTTTGGTATACTTTTAATGTTTATATTTCTATATTGCTTTATTAAGTCTTGTTCGAATGATCATTTCTCAAATGTCATTTTCTAAGCCCAACAAAATAGGGAAAACTATGAACATCAAATTTTGGGCCTTATAATGTAAGTCTAATGATGAAAACTATGGAAATTATTCCTTAAAATATAAAAAGAAGTTGCAAAAGGAAGAAGAACAAAGGCTTTAGGGAGCCTTGGATCAAACTCTAAACTAAACCCAATACACCAAAGCCTAAGGTCCAAATCTACCAGCCATCATTTAATTGGTTATATAACTAACTTACTTGGTTATATAACCATGTACTTGGTTGTACAACAAAGTAAAAATCCCTAGCCAGTAGAACCTTCTAGAAATTCATCCCTTGTAAACTCATTGGTTGTACAACCAACATAATGGTTGTATAACCAACCATTTGGTTGTACATACCACTATAAAACCCTAATTCTTGAATATTCTTAGCTCTTATATATTATAAGTCAAGAATAAAATAAGCTTAGAGTTATTATAGCTCTAATATACCTTTCCATCATCTATAAATATCCCATCATTTGAGAAGAAGGAGAGGCTTGGAAACCCTAGTGTTACTCTACTAAAATCTCTACTCAAACATATTAAACATCCAAAAACTAAACTATAACACATCCACCAAAGGATCTAAGGTAGAATCAAGGCATTTTCACTTATATTTGTGCATTCCCTTTGCATTTTGGAGAATATTTTCAAAATCAAGTGCTTTTTAGGGCAAAAACAACATCTAGAAGCATCCTATAATCCCATCCCCCCTCTTTTTCTTCTTTTTCCTTTTTTCTTTCTTTTTCTTTTTCAAGAATCTAGTCTAGATGGGCTATATAGACCTCTAGTGGACTATACAAACCACTAATTGGTATGTACAACCCTTTTTGATTGAGAATATATTATAATATCTTCCTTTTTATTCATTCGAGTTCACCTCACTTTGGTGCTTCTTTTGAGTGCTTTGAGAGCTTCATTGGCAAAATAAGGGTAGGTTTTCATAACCTAGGATCCTTATTCACTTAATAATAAGGCAAGGAAGCTCGAATTATGTATTGTGATTTTCAAGTCTATAATTTCCATTCCTCTCCTTGTCTTACATACTAATATGTGATGCATTTTCTATTTTGATATTATATTTTGCCAAAGCCATGTGAAAAATTCTTCATTCCTAATACCTTGAGCCTTATTGTTAACACCATGATTTTGGTTATGGTTGTGTTCCAAACATTGTCACCATGGAAAGGAGTTGTTAGCTTTTAGCTAACTTTTTTCATTCACTATGTCTTCAATGATCATATGATTGGATTTGGAGAGAAAACCTAGTACTTTATTATCCCCTATTTTGTCATTTTCCATAGTACATAGCATATGTGGTTGGCCTTATGGTTGCTTCTTTTTTCTTAACATTTTAGTCTTCATAAGAATTAAAGGTGTACAGTGATGTTTAACTTTATAGGAGTAATGTGGGGGCGAATTCAAAAACCGCAGGATCTCATTTGTTAAGATTTTTCTCTAAGCCTTTAATATCCTCCAAAGTGCACTAGCATTTCACATTTATGATATTCCATATTCCATGACTCATATACTTGTGTTTTATTCGTTATTATTATTACTACTGTGTGATTCATATGATGGTGGGATGTCAGTGACCATGGACTTAGACCTTGATTAGGTTCCCTTGACTTGAAGATTTTTGTGAGATTTTTGCTTTAATGACATTTCTTTTTTTCTTTTTTTTTTTTTTTGTCTCTTACTTTGTTGCTTTGTTTCTATGATGACTACTAACCTGTGTCTTTGTGTATAGGTGACCATTTGAACATATGCTAGATTTGAGTATACCTAATGATCTCAATTATCACAATTATGATTGATTGATAACTATGATCTCCCCTTATATCAAGACCTTCACGCGCACAAATATATATAGTTTAATTTTAATTACATTATATATATATATATATATATATATATATATATATATATATATATATATATATATATATATATTATTAGCTTTGTATAATTTAACTATATGAATTTTAGTTACATAAACTCTCATAACTATCATTATCTAGTACTAATCTCTGTTGTTGAAATTCTAATTTTTATGTCCTTTAAAACTCTACAAGTTCTTTATGATTTCTGTAAAGATTATCTAGAAATTTTTTTTAGTGCTTCACACTCTTTACATAATCGTTGATTCTAACAGTACATCTCATTTTCACATTTCACCTTTAAGCACATTTTTGTAATTTCATCATATCATAGTAATTTAAATCTAAAATTCCAATCTTAAACTGATGTTCTAATTCTCATATAGCACGATGTGCAAGCAACTCCTTGGAGTTCATTTTTTCATTTGTCATATTAGCAATCACATACATCACGTTTTTCGAACCATAAAAAGTTGATAAATCTAACTATATTTTTGAAACCAATGGTACTATCTGTAGAGTCAAATCCATATATAGGCATAGAAAGACCACGTTGGTCGCTATATCTTCGGGCATCTTTCTATATAATAATTTGATAGATGTCATTTGTATCAAATTGCTAAAATGAATTTAGCTTACAAAAATAATTTTTTTTATTCACATAATAGAAAATTTAAATGCTGAGAATCAAATATTACATAATATTTTTGAACATGTAATATATACATTCAGTTTCATAAAATAATAAATTTAAAAACTATAAATTATATTTTTTATTTTTTGTTGAAAAATAGTTAATTAATTATTAAAATTTAATTCAATAAAAAATTTAAATGTTAAATTTTGAATGGATTTAAAAGTTTTGCTCCATAAGTAACAATAAATTTAGGATGCAAAAGAAAAATAAATATGCATAATAAAATTAAAATTTTTTAAAAGATAAGTAAATTTGAAACTACTATTGATACTACTTTTTCATCTTATCAAAAAAAAAAAATGAAAACTCATGCAAAATAAATAAATAAAAATGTAAAGAATTATAGAAATTAAGAATCAATTTTCTAATTTTGAAAGACAAAAATTGATCAGAAATAATAAAATAATATAATGTAAAATATCAACATATATACAATTTTGTATGAGAATGTATATAGCTGATATCAATTTTTTTTCTTTATAATATATCTGAAAATAAAATGATAAAAGATAAAGAAGTAATATCTTTTGTGTTTAACTTTTAATTCTAATTCCACTTTTTTCTATTTAATTGTTAAAAATTTAATCTACAATGTATTATTTTTAGTTTTTAAAAAATTTAAAATATAAAATTTCAAGATGCAAATAAGAAAAGGGGATTGTTAATAAAAAAAAAAAAGGATTTGCTAATTGAAAGATGAATAAAATGATAAAAATAAATGAAGAGAAAAAGTATTAATTGTTAGATAAGAAAATGATAAATTTTATATAATTTATAATATATGATTTACATATGGTTAATAAAATTTATAATATATATGATTTACATATGGTTAATAAAATTTATAACATATGATTTACATAAGATTAATAAAATTTATAAAATATGATTTACATAAGGTTATGATTATGAATCACATGAATTTAAAACAATTAGCAAATATATAGCATTGGTTACTATTATTATTTCTTATTGTACTTATAATATATAATAATTTTTTTAGGAAATTACAAATTTTCACTTATAATATTGATATCGACATAAAAAAAAAAAAAAAAAAACCTTTACCATACATTGTAGATTAACTTCCAAAATCTAAAAAACTTAATATATTTTATTTGTTTCATATTTCAAAATCTATTATTCAATTATTAACAATTAAAATTTAATTAAATTTCAAAATTATAGTTTCATAAAAGATTATATCCACAACCTATACAAATATAATTTATATGTCTTGTTATATATCATAAAAAAAAAGAAGTGCCAAACATAGTATAATTCTATATAGATATTATTTTTTCATTTTAAATATAATAATAATTTTAAAATAATTATATAAATAACAAATTAAGTGCATTATATATATATATATATATATATATATATATATATATATATATATATATATATATTGTTAGTTGTTCTTCTACTCATGTTATGATAAATTTTTTGTTTATGAGTATAAAATTTCATTGATAATACTAGCATTTATTATATATTAAAAAATATTTCTAGTGTACATTATAAATTGTCTCAAAACTGTACAAAATAAAATTTATATTTAATGTATATTTAATGCATAATAATGTTTACAATCATTATATTATTATTATATATAAAATAATATCTTAGTGATCAGCAAGCTTCCCTTCAAGCTATTGTTAAATAATTTAAATATAATAATTAAAAATATTGATATTTCTTTAATTTTTTCAAATCTTTATATTTTTTTTAAATAACTCTTGTTATGTAAATTATACATCAGCATACTAATATTCTAATTTGAAAAAATATTCAATTATGTCGAACTTTTCTTTAAGAAATTCACACATCCCATGATAATGTCCCATATTTGTACGTTTAATTTTTATTTTAGATAACTTTTTAAGAAAATAGATTATAAATTGATCTGCTAATTCCTCGTCTCCTAATATAGAATAACTAATATTTTTTCAAAGATAATTTGAAACTATTTGATTTTCTAAATTGTTTTATTATAATAGTGATCTAGTTTTATAGATTGGCTTATGTCTCATCGTCTCATTAACTAAAAAGTTAGCTATGATATCACTTCATTCAAACTTACTTTGAAAGAGAGAAAAACATTTGCCTCGTGTTCAAAAATCATTTATATTACATGTCAAATAAAATATATAGTTTTTGACAAATCATACATTAAATAAATCATAAAATATTTTGAAATAATATACTTTTAAAAGAAATTAATAAAAACATTACATTAAAACTATTATGATGTTTATTGCTTTTGGTAAAATATAAAACTTAATTTAAAACTAAAAAAATAAATTCTATTACATCATATTATTTTTTTAAAAAAATCTATAACTTATTACTACAACAACTTTAAATATATAATAAAAATTTTAAATTTTAATAAAATTATAATAAAAAACAGATATAAATTGTTATAATACACTATAAAACTCTAAAGAAGAGACTTAATAGAAAATGTATTTTTTAAAATAATAACATTAATATTTTTTAAAATAACAATCTTAAAAATTAAAAATTGATATTTAACCACTTTCATTTATTTTACTAAACACTAAATAAATAATTAAATCAATTTCAACATGTATTAATATATAAGAAAAGAAACATATATGCAGTAAAAGAAAAGTCATAAAACATAATAAAAAATTAAAAAAATACATTAATATTATTAAAGAGATAATAGACAATTATATATATGTCCATACACTTATGATTACTTTGAATTTTGATATTATGAACACTTTTTAATTATCTGAAAATTCATAATTTGTGAAATAATCATTAATTAACTTCAAGTATATTTATCAACTATAAATCATATAATTAAATATAAATAGCATTCTAAATAAAACTGAAAATTAGTTATCTAATTATTATTAAAAGAAAAAATAAAAATAAATTATTATAATACACAGTATAAGAGTCTGGAAATAAAATTTAATCAAAACATATTATAAATATAGTAAGATGAATTTTTTAAAAAATAAAAATCTCAAACCACAATTTAATATTTAATTATTTTCAATTATTTTAATAACTGGACATTTAATAAATAATCAAATTAATTTCAACAAATATGAATAAAAAAAATTAGACATATATGCAATTAAAGAAGAAATTCATACTTTAATGATTATTTTAAACTCAAATATTATGAACACTCGTAACAATCTAAAAATTCATAATTTGTGAAGTAATCATTAGTGAATTTTAAATATAGATATTATTTAACATATTGGTTATATATATATATATATATAATATGATGAACTCGATGAACATATAAGGCTTGAATTTCAAAGTTTTGAGGTTGCTCTCTCTCAATCCATATGCCCCCTTAGAATGACAATTAATCTCACCAATTATCATTCAATTATATATATATATATATATATATATATATATATATATATATATATATATATATATATATATATATATATTTTTTTTTATATATTATATTATTTTTATGATTAAAAACAAATTTATTGAAACAGTCTCAAAAACTAAAAATAGA